>JAWQFJ010015380.1:7500-10000 GCA_034096865.1 Theodoxus fluviatilis
GACAGACAGACAGACAGACAAACAGACAGACAGACATACAGACAGACAGACGGACAGAAAGACAGACACACAGACAGACACACAGACAGACACACAGACAGAGAGACACACAGACAGACAGACAGACGGACACACAGACACACACATAGACAGACACACAGACACACAGACGCACAGACACACAGACACAAAGACACACACACAGACAGACACACAGACACGCAGACACACAGACAAACAGACACACAGACGGACAGACACACAGACAGACAGACACACACACACACAGACAGACACACAGACACACAGACACACAGACGGACAGACAGACAGACAGACAGACACACACACAGACAGACACACATACACACAGACACACAGACGGACAGACGGACAGACGGACAGACGGACAGACAGGCACACAGACACACAGACAGACAGGCACATAGGAAGAGATGCGTGCCTGTGTGATAAGAGGAGCCCCGTAACACCTGCACACACAAATACTCAAACATTTTAACGAGTACACAGGCCTTCTTGACAAGCAACAAACAAACCCTCCAAAAAAAACCGAATCATTAAGTCTAGAAGTTTGGATTGTAAGAAAGGGTAAAAGAGTGAAGGCGGGACGAGACAACTATTCTGACCAGACGACCTGGGCTATTCACCATGAAGCTCGGCAGAGATAATTTCAGAGAGACACAGACAAACTGCACCCTCGCATCCAACTCTCTTATATTGGTCTCGGGGCGTGCAGACTAACGCCCTGTGCCTGAGCAGAATGGCTGGCGTGGTGTCAGGCCCAGAGGAAAAATGAAGACACATTCCGGCATTTTGTGGTGAATGCTCTTTAATCTCCCCCTTCCATCTATCGAGAAAATTACATTTTAAAGATGCATGAAACGGACTGCCATTTTGAACATAAGCCCAGCCGCCCGGTCGCGATGGCGGACAGTGATAGATACAATCTGGCACTCTTCTTTTTTACCTCCGCAGTCCAAGAGCGCCTCAAGGGCCGTAACTTCGCCCGGGGAGGGATAACTGTCGAAGGCGGGCGCGGGGAAGTCTGATGCTATCTGGTCCCCCCAACCCCGCTGAGGCATGGCCTCTGCAGAAAGAGAGAGCCCAAATTTGCACGACACAAAGTGCCGCGACCCGCAGTAAAACTCACCTTCTGCCACCATGCTGATTGGATGTGGATGGACAGCACAGCCAGAACTGCTAGATCAGGGGTGGGCCCGTCTGAAAAGTGGAGACATAACTCCTCCGAGTAGAAAGGTCTTGATTGAGAATGAGCTTATCAGGTAGAAGTTTTAATGTGATGTGTATCCTATCTCCTAAATATATATTATCAGTAATGGTGACGCTGTTTCAAAATAAATTTAAAAAAATGAAAATTAAGCAGGTAGAAGTTTTAATACAGTGAGTATTCCATCTCCAAAATAATACTACCAGCAGTGCTGACGCTGTTACGAGGTTCATGAACAATGAAAGTTAAGGAGATATAAGATTTTAATTCGACGTGTATTCCATCTCCAAAATTAATACTGTCAGTTATGGTGATGCTGTTTCGAGGTTAATAAACAATAAATGTTTGGCAAAAACACAAACGCCAAAAATATATATATATATACACACACACACACACACACACACACACACACAAACACGCACGAACGCACGCACGCACATATGCACACGCACGCACGCACACACACACACACATATACACACACACACGCACAAACACACACACATGCATACACACACGCGCGCGCGCGCACGCACGCACGCATACACACACACATACACACTCGCACACACACACGCACGCACACATACGCACATCTTTCTCACAGCACACTCGTACTCTTCACCAAACCCGTCATCAGGTTCTGTGCACTGTGTCCCCTGCCCACTGAATTACATGTATTTACCCCCGGAGTCAAGGGGACTGTGCTGAAACATTGCACCCTTGACCCGACAGTGTCTGCAGGCCCACAGTGCCGTCTCCAGGATTCCCTGGCGACGTCTGGTGGGGGGAAGGGAGGAAAGATGCTGTGAACTCATGGGCTGACGAATGGAAGGCGTCTGAGGTGGAGAGAGATTGTCTTTCATATGAATGGCTGCCACCACCGTGTCCGATCTCGAGTGTGAAAGCAGCATGGAAATCTGAAGAGAGCAAGTATAAAGGCCCTCCAACGCTATGCTTTTTCGTAGGAAAAAATTTGATACTTTTTAAGTAACACGCTTACCGAACATTTTGTTGTTGTTTTTTGTTGTTTTTCTGTGTTGTATTTTGGACACTGATTGTCAGTAAAGCCAATCCATCGATGGAGCATCGTCCCACTTGGAATACTTCCAGCAACCTTGGATAGCATAATAGCAGCAGGTCCGGCGTTATAGTGAGCTTCCATTGGAAGCAATATTTAAATAATTTATGTAGACATCATTTATCTCTTGCAAGAAGATCATGGAACAAAGGGAAATTGCCTTGTAA
>JAWQFJ010015380.1:15000-42500 GCA_034096865.1 Theodoxus fluviatilis
TCTTTTTTCCTACGGCCATCTCAGCAGGGGAGTCATGTTTTACCAGCTGTGAAGCCCCGATGGCCGTGATAAGCTGCTAATCAAGAGAACGTCACAAGTCATTCAGTGCACATCAATAAACAAGCAGGCAGTCCAGTGAAGGTGTATTTTGCCTCAAGGGACTAGAATACCAAACTTCCAATGATGCATGTTCCTTGGATGGGACTTCGGAATTCCTTCTCTCTCTATCTATCTATCTCTCTCTCCCCCTCTCTCTCTCTCAATCTCTCTCTCTCTCTCTCTCTCTCTCTCTCTCTCTCTCTCTCTCTCTCTCTCTCCCTCCGTAACTACCTTCCTTCCCCCCTCTCTCTCTCTTATTGTCTTTCACACTATCTCTTTTTCTCTCTCACTGTCTTTCACTTTCTCTCTTTCTCTCTCACTCTTTCACCCTCTCTTTCTCTCTTTTTTACTGTCTTTCTCTCTCACTCTTTCGCTCTCTCACTGTCTTTCACTCTCTCTCTTTCTCTCTCTCTCTCATTCGCTCACTCTCACTGTCTTTCAATCTCTCTCACTCCCTCTCTTTCACTCTCTCTCTGTCATTCACTCACTCTCACTCTCTTTCACTTTTTCTCTTTCTTTCACTCACTGTCTTTCACTCACTGTCTTTCACTCTCTCTCTCTTTCTCTCTCTTTCACTGTCTTTTTCTCTCTCACTCTTTCTTTCTCTCTCTCTTTCTCTCTCTTTCTCTCTCTCTCTTTCTTTCTTTCTCTCTCTCTTTCTCTCTTTCTCTCTCTTTTTCTCTCTTCTTTTCTCTCTTTCTTTATATCTCTCGTTCTCTCTCTCTCTTTTTCTCTCTCTCTATCTCTTTCTCATTCACTCACTCTCAACACATGGTCTCAGACAGTAAAGCTGTATTCCTTGCACGCGAATGTGCATCACCTTAGAGTTTTTCAGACTACGCCGAGGTGTGTTTCATCTTCAAGCTCACATAGCAGGTTTTTCGTTTCTTGTGGGGTTTTCCATTTTTCCTTGCTTGTATTCTTCAATATTCACCTTTTTCTTCTATTTTTTTCTTTCAAACATCTACTCTATGGAGGGGCCCAGGCCCCCTTCATGACATGATCGAAACGCTCCGCTTGCTTGTGGAAATGAACAGACACACGACGAGGCTTAAGGAGCAAAGGAGATCATTGTGTGCGTGTCGCAGAGTGAATCCATGCAATTCGTCACAAAAACCTCTCTCTCTCTGTCTCTCTCTCTCTGTCTCTCTCTCTCTCTGTGCCTCTCTGTCTCTCTCTCTCTCTCTCTATCTCTCTCTCTCCCTCTCTCGTATCTCATCTCCTCTCTCTATTCTCTTCTCTTTTCTCTTCTCTCTCTAGTATCTCGTCTCCTTCTCTCTCTCTCTATCTCTCTCTCTCTCTCATCTCATCTACTCTCTTCACTTTTATTTTCTCTTTCTCTCTCTCTCGTCTCTCATCTCTCGTCTCGTGTCTCTCTCTCTCTCACTGTACGTGTCTCTCTCTCTCTGTCTCTCTCTATCTCTGTCACTCTCTCTCTGTCACTCTCTCTCTTTCTCTCTCTCTCCCTCCCCTCTCTCTCTCTCTCTCCGTCTTTCTCTCTCCTCTCTCCCTCTCTTTGTTTCTGCATTTCTCTCTCTCTCTCTCTCTCTCTGTTCACACACACACACACACACACACACACACACACACACACAAACAGTCACCCCCCCCCCCCCCCTGTTTTGCATTCCCCCCTTCCCACCTCCATAAACTGTTTCCATCGCACTATTCTCTGTCCAACTGTACCTGCATTCATATGTGTGCGTGCACCCGTAGACACACAAACACACATGCAGGCCAACATGCACGCACAGTCACGCACACACACACACACACACACACACACACACACACACACTCAGGCGCGCGCTTATGCATATGCATACAAGGACTTATGCAGAGCACACCCACCTACTCCCTCTTTGTGTTTTTTTCTTCAGCTATCAATGGAAGCCTTACCTCCTGGTCACTGTTCCTGACTCCTCAGAACCTTAACGACACTCCCTACCTCCCATCCTACACGTCTTCCCGTTTCCCTCTCCTCCTTCCCCTTCCCCCTCCCATTCCTCCCCTACCCCCTTCCTCTGTCCCCCTCCACCCCCAATTCCTATTTCCCATCCCCACCCCATCAGCGAGTACAGCGGTACTGTGACATCACTTACCAGTCAAAGCTCATCACAGGGAGATCCATTATTGATTCCGCTTCCTCGGAGCCCTCCGTAGCAGCCTCACGTTTCTCGTGGTCCGACTCTGTTATTCTTTGTTTTTAAAAAGACCTCCACGCCCTGGCTGCATGCAAGCAGGGCGGCGAGCGTCGGAGTAGAAATTGTCTCGGGCTCACGAAGACTTTAAGCGCGGCCGTTTTTTTCCTCAATCCGGCATCCTCAGATGGCTCTTCCACGACAAAAACCTGCTCTTCCAGCCCTGGAAACGGCGCGACTCGGGAGAGAATGATGCGTAATTTCTGATTTATCTCAGTCCAGCCAAGATTTATTCGCTCTCGAGCCTCATGAAATGGGCGCCACGTTCGACTCCAGTAGAGGTGATGAGAGCGTTTTTTGATGGAGGACATTGGGCAAAAACTCAACAGATAATCTCCTAAACTGTTGCTCTCCTTCGTCTTCCTTTCCTTCAAAAAAAGGATTGGAGTTTTCGAAATCAGAAAGCTATTGAGAACCCCAAGGGATAATAAACAATCGCATTTCTCTGCGCCCTAGATATTTTTCCATCACAAAGGTGATACGTAACTGCCCCATAATGGTGGTGGGGACGGTGGGGTGGTGGAGGGGATGGTGGAGAGGGTGGTGGAGGGGGTGGTGGAGGAGGTGGTGGAGTGGGTGGTGGAGGGGGTGGTGGAGGGGGCTGTTCATCAGGACCTCTAGCGTTCCTATTCTCCCACAGAAGAGAAGCTCCACTCAAAATAATGTGAACAACCAATCACACTACTCTTTCTTTCGCTGAATTGAGGGGCGTTTCTTGCTATGTGTGACATGATCGATGCTAACAGTCAAGATTGGCTCTCACAAGAAACCGACATCAAAAGTTTCCCCAGTTTCCCTCTGAGTCGGACAGTTCCTTGATTTATTGAAGACTCGTGTCGTATTCGACTTAGAGACATATCTCTTTCGTATTTTGCTTTAAGCAACCTCTTGGTTTTGTTTGCAGTACAGGTTGTTGAGAACGCAAGCTCTATATGGCCGCCTAGGGTATTTCAGACAGTGTGAAGGCAGCACGCACGGAGACCATTTCTCAATATGGAGGCCACCTTCAGCCATGACATTTGCAACGTGACTTCCTACACGGGACCCCAAAAAAGGACAGCAAGAGAGACTTCTCAAAACGGCAAAGATTTGCGTTGACAATGTTCAGAAAATGAAGAGGAAATTGAAATGCATACTTTTTTCCTCTTCAAAACCAGGTCGATATCTCAGGAATCTCAATAACCCAGAGATTGTGCCGGGAGCGAGTCTGGAGAGGAAGTCAGAGAATGGACGAGCGGGCTTTCCTGGAATCCAAGTGCGTTTCTCCCCGTCCCTCAGGGCATAGAATGAAATTAATGGAATATAATTCAGCGGAGATACGTAGTAGGCACGCCCGTGGTATAAAGCCGATCGTGTACCATTGCAGTCCCAGACCATATGACGTAGAAAGGTTGTCTTTTGACGTCACTTCCTGAAGAATGATCTCAAGCATGGCCATTTGACTTTTCTAGAAAGGAAATCTGATAAACAATGTAAGCCGTTTGTACTTCTTCCCTATACTCAACACACTGGTAGAGAGCGGGAAGGGAGAGGAGGAGAGTAGAAGAGGGGGGTGGGGGGTGGGGGGAGAGTAGGAGAGGGGGGTGGGGGGTGGGGGACAAGAGGTAGTGACGACGAGGCCATTTTCTCCGTGATGGAGTTTGGAGCGGGGGACCCCAGGGCTCCCACTAAGCCGTCCATCACCACTTATCGCCGGCGATGACTGATCCCAGCCCAGCCGCGTTATCGACGCGTCATCGCCAGCCGCATATTTCACGAAATTGTCGTGGACGTCTTTTCCCAGAACTCCAAGGCGACAGCCTCCCTCTGATGGACGGCGCTGCAGAGATTGAATATTCGTGAGTATCAATTCCTCCCTCTTCCTCTCTCCCGTCTGTTCCCTTCAACCCTCTATCCCCTTCCCTTCCACATCTCCCTTCGACGACATCCCTCCCCCCGACCCCCCGACCCCCTTCCCTCCCCTTACCATCTCCAGGTCCCCAGCCCTTTCCCGCCACGGCTGATGCGCGCGCATCTCCCAGGCGCAAGGGATGCCGGGAACGTTAAGTGGGATCGAGGCCGGTTATTAGCGGCAGAGGACGGGGGTAGCGCCAAATGGCGGAATCTGCCATGGGGTGAAATACGAAATTATCGACATTGGTTTTCAAATTTGGGGAGCCCTCGCAGGTCAAAAGCCCTAGGACTGATTCATTGATGCAATTATTTTTTTGTTGCCGATGCCGGCCGTTCCAACTCACGCTATTGCAGTCGATCGGGCGCTCTGAAATAGATGTGCAGCTCCGCGGGAAACGGTTTGTTCTTTGAAATTTTGCGCGGAATGAATTAGGTGCCTCATTATTTCCCTCCCAGATCAATGTTTCCAGGGGTCAGTCACGGGCGCGTGCTAAGTGCAGCTGGGAGAGACCTCATTTTTGTTGATATCCATCAAAATTAAAATCCCATTTCATGCTGTGAGTAGAATGAGAAAAGACGACGCGTGTTTCAAAAGAAAGGATGACTCGTCTGAGGAGTCTTTTCTTTGTCCTGGAAACTAAATTCAACCCAATATGTCTGGCATTCAGGGAAGTTTCTATCAGTTTTCCGCAGCAAATGTTTAATCAAAAAGCTCAAAATGAACAAAAAAAGAGATAAGAAAAATCATTATCCTAAAGACTGGGAATTTAATAATGCACAATGGGTGGGCATCGTAAACAGAGAGAGTTAATACTTTCGATGTCTATAAGGACGACATTAGATTTTTCAAAAGTAATTCAATTTAGAATGTCAACCCAAAATACTGATTCCTTGTCATTAGCACACTACAAGAAACATGCTATCTTTCTCCTAACTTCTCATCTCAAAGTAAACTGACGTAGAGTCAAAAATGAACTTACGATACATGTGAGATATTCACAATGTAAATGAACATAGGCAACAACCATAAACAATTCCACGTAAAAAAGTGCCTCTGAGATGAAAATGAGATACCTCTTAGTAACTTTAAAAATCATTTTGCATTATGTATTTGTTTTACATATTCAGGGGGTTTAGATATAATATATATGTCAATGTTCAATATGGCATCATTTACTTGACGCATTTGACATGTATTCCACACAAAAAAGTCGAAACACATTAAATACAGAATTTTTTTTACACGATACACGATATGGGCCACCTATATCAATATCACGGAAAGCGAAGAGCTGATATAACTCATAGTGCAAATATATACGTGGAAGTGAAGATTAATGACTAATTTACAACTATAATATATACTTCTGACCCTTTCTCATGTCCCATTCTCATAATCCCGTGATAAAGTCTAAATTATTTTCGAGTTTTGTGTGCTTGTGAGCATTTTTAACCGGTTGTCCAAATATTTAGGTTAGAATACGCGAATTTCTTCATTTATGTGACAACTATCACAAACAACAAAGACAATAAAGTTGCTTTTAGTATTATATTCCTGCTCCTTTGATCGAAATATTTTATTCAGTCAACTACATACCGTAGCCACTCAGCATCCTGTAGATTGGAGTAAAAACAGACCCATCCATCTTCCAGTGTCATTCGTAAACGACGAATGAATGGTACAACTGAGATTTGATTCACTCTTAATCTAACCACTTCTAGTGATTTTCGTGATCAATTGCCTTACGTGGACTACAAAGGCTGATGGGCTGTGAACTTTCATTTATTCGAGTATTCATTCTTTTTTTCGTTCGTTCTTATCATGTTAAAGAACCTTTAAACAAATAAAGTATTTCCTGGGAACTTCACACTAAACTGGGCGAAACTACGTCCCAATACACCGAAGTTTCGACTTCGCTCAGGTAAGTTCGGGGGTTTGCCAAGTGTTCGAAGTTAGGAGACCAGTAATCGTGATCTTCAAAGTCCGATGTATTGCGGGACGAAGCAGAACAAAACCGCGTCCTGGTTGGTCGTGTAAGATCCTCTTTTGTTTGGGGGTCGCGGAAAGTCTTAGCTGTCATTTTCATCATTGAATCCATTTCGGCCAAATCGTTTGCAAACATTCATCGAACACAAGTTTGCAAACAGTCCTCGAACACAAGTTTGCAAACAGTC
Organism: Theodoxus fluviatilis; assembly: GCA_034096865.1. NCBI lineage: Eukaryota > Metazoa > Mollusca > Gastropoda > Cycloneritida > Neritidae > Theodoxus > Theodoxus fluviatilis. The sequence goes on from JAWQFJ010015380.1 coordinate 21,369, forward strand.
CTCGAACACAAGTTTGCAAACAGTCCTCGAACACAAGTTTGCAAACAGTCCTCGAACACAAGTTTGCAAACAGTCCTCGAACACAAGTTTGCAATGTCCACTCCGGCCTTTGTTCACTTCGAGCTTCGCCCAATTAGAACGCACGTAAGAGGACTGATGTAGCTTGAACGCTTGTGCGTGCTGCGGGCGGAGAAAGCACTTTGGTGACGGGACCGCGACAGGGCGCACGCCTTAACCCCTCTCTCTCTCTCTCTCTCTCTCTCTCTCTCTCTCTCTCTCTCTCTCTCTCTCTCTCTCAACATTCAGCACCAACGTCCTACCTAGAGCCTACTTGCATCTTTGTCCACAAAGTAAGTCCCCAAGGGGACCTCGTGGGGCGTGACGCCCCATCGCGTGTATCACAGCTAATATGCAATCAAATTCTCCATGCATTTTGCAGGGACGGGGGAAGCGGCATTAATGAGAGAATTTACATCTCGACGCGGCCGTTTCGGAAGGGGCGTCACCCTCTCTCGCTCCTCGGCTATGCTTCGTTCTGCGAAGGCGAATTCGATTAGGACTGGTCGAGGGGCTCTATCAATATTGTGACTTGTGTTAATTACGCACGAGGGAAAAACCTTGCCCTTCGCTCCGAGAGTGCGGGTTCATCGTTGTTTCAGTATTCACGGCCAGCGATGACTATTTCCACCAATTAGCAGCGAGGAAATGTCAAATTTGTGCCTCCTCGCGTCGTTACGTCATCCAATGGAAAGATCGCGTCCTGTCACGTGGGTCTCCGTTGTAAGGAACACCGCTGCGACGTCGAACTCCGATACACCGCCATTTTGCTTGAGGGACCTGCTATGATATGTTGGCTTGTGAGCGGAAGTCGCTCTCAGAATAGGGTTCATTTGTGCAGAAAGGCATTGTAATTACGTTATCCGGTAACTTTTAGGAAACTGATTCCATTAGATCGAAGAGGAATCTTGGCTCGAGATCCCGCTGATGAATTTGATTAGCTGGGTGCTGTTGCGGTATGGTCCAGCGCCGGGTCATGACTTTGCATGACAGCTCGTCTTGCCGGACTTGTCAAGGGCTCAGAACTAATGGACACGGTGCACTACAGTCGGCCGAAAACCTCATGAGTTGGTCACTGATAAGCTCCTCCTGAAGAGTACACTCAAAACTATTCAGATCATGTGAAAACCCAATCCACCTACGCTGCAATTCTTCCCCTGGAAATTCAGCGTCACGCTACGTATGGTGCTGGTCATGTATGATGCTGAATGTGTTCGTTATTATATTTTTCTCTTGTTATTCTATCTGTGAGACACTTTCAAATTATCTCTCTTGATAAACAAAGGCATGTAAAGGTGATTGAATAGTCACATTTCATAATGAGATTTGTTTCCCCATTTATGTTTTTGCACGTGTGTACGAATGAGAGAGAAATAGAGAGAGAGAGAGAAATAGAGAGAGAGAGACAGAGAGAGAGATAGAGAGAGAGAGAAAGGGAGAGAAAGAGAGAGAGAGAGAGAAGGAGGAGAGATAGAAAGAGAAAGGAGAGAGAGACACAGAGAGAGAGAGGGGGGGAGAAAGAGAGAGAGAAGGAAAGAGAGGGGGAGGAAGAGGCAAGAAAGAGAAAGAGAAATAGAGAAAACATAGAGAAAGAGATAGAGAGAAAAAGAAAAAGAAATAAAGAGAAAGAGAGAAAGAGAAAGAAAGAGAAAAGGAAAGAAAAATATAGAGAAAGGAAGAGAGAGAGAGAGCGAGCGAGAGAGAGAGAGAGAGAGAGAGAGAGAGAGAGATTCAGACAGAGAGCATAGCGTTCTACTCCCAGAGGAAATGGGGGCCAGCTCGTGTTTGTTTCATATCAGATGATGTCATGCGAGAAACACCCGGTGCTTAACCTTGCATTAACTGCAGTCCAAGGGGGAACACATCGAATTATAATGTTTCCCTGGCGTTCTCCCTCCCCGGGCTCCGCTCTTAATGAATCATAACCCTCCCTACACCCCACTCCCATGCCCAATATAGACGCAGTCTGGGCAATTTCGCCCCCCAAAATTGCGTGAGAGGGGAAATAAAAATAATCCTGGACGCTGCAGATCAATAGGCAGAGGAGGGGATGGGGAGCACAGGGGCAGAGCAGCCGTCATTTTTCAAAATGGAGGCTGGGCGTGCCCCTCCTCCAATGGCTGTTGGAGGCGTGTGTCCTCTGTTGTCGTGAAGGGTTTTGTCCACGAAGCATGCAACCCAAGACTTTCTGGAGAGTCCTTCGTTTGATTGTTCAAACACTCGTTACTTTCGTGAACAGCGAGTGGAATTAACTCTCTTCGATTCTTTAAATGTGTTCCGTGTGGAACGATTTAAACAAAAAGTCGCTTCGCAGGATTAGTAAATATATGTTGCAGTTCCGGATAGAAAATTGTTTGGCATGTAGATAAAAAGATTGGTGCACGATTTATGATTTGAAAAACAAAAACAAACAAAGGGTTTTCAAAAGCTCGGTCAGAAAAGGGGGGTGGGGTGAGGGATGAGGGGAACAACCAGAAAATAATAGTGAGTAAAACTAATCTTAGTCTCCTGATGTTTCCTAAATTTCACAATGACGAAACAAAACAAAACTAATTTCCCCATGACGTTTCCTTTGCTACTACGCATCAGTAATTGTTTCCCTCCAGACTTGTAAGCTCAATTCTCTCCAGTCTCTGAGTCGTTTGCTTCATGTAAGTAGCATTAACGTCTGACAAAGCAGACTGCAGTTCAGTGATAGCGTGGATGCTCGACTGTAAAGAAACAGTAATGCGCGCACGCATTTACACATATACAAGCATGTTCGCGTGCACGCGAGCACCTACATAATGCACACATTGCAGCGTGCTGCAAGTGCTGAGCTGTAACAGAATGAGAGATGAGAAGAGTACAATTTACGGCTTATCAGCCACTGAAGCCTATGCAAGTCCGTCGATCACAAAAATTACTAGAGCCAGGTAGAGTAAGACCAGATCAAGCCATTATTTCCGTTCTAATTCAACTTTTTTTTCGATACACATAAGGAGACGGCGTGAATTTCTTCTTATCCCCAACCCACAGGGGGACTGTTGCAGAACAGAGCTATAAAAAAAAATCTATAACTGTTATTGGTATCATTATATGAGAAGATGCGGTTGTGTGTGTGTGTGTGTGTGTGTGTGTGTGTGTGTGTGTGTGTGTGTGTGTGTGTGTGTGTGTGTGTGTGTGTGTGTGTGTGTGTGTGTTTGTATGAGTGTGTGTGTGTTTGTATGTGTGTGTTTGTGTGTTTGTATGAGTGTGTGTGTGTATTTGTATGAGTGTGTGTGTGTGTGTGTGTGTGTGTGTGTGTGTGTGTGTGTGTGTGTGTGTGTGTGTGTGTTTCTATGTTTGTGAATAGAGGACACGATCTAATTTAACATTTACGAATAAAGTGTGCGACTTTAAAATAATTTTAAAACCATGCTTAAATCAGCTTTAATTGCGTTATGTTGCTCTTCAGGAGAAAATGTCTCGAACATCTGTGTCAGGACAATCCTGAGTGGTCGCGCTATGAGCACGTTAGCAGTAGATTTTTGTTTCTTAATTTTTCAGCATGATTTTCATGGTCGTCTTTATCTTTAAAAAAGAATCACCCATGATGTTTGAAATGCTATATTATGCATTATCACGCTTTCAGAAATGCTATTTCACGATTGATCTTCTCTTCCGTTAATGCAAACATTTTCTTGAGGTCGAGAACAGTACGAGAGAGAGAAAAAAAAAGACCAACATTTTTAAAAGATGTGACACTCTGAAAAATCTGGCCAAAACGTTCATTGAGATGGAAATAACCGAGGCTAGCCTTTCACGGGAACCATTGTGTGAGGAGAGAAAAAAAAACCACGCCTTCGATTTCTGCGTTGACGGGTGTTGAAATCAAGATAGGCTATCGTGGAGCCAACTCCGTATATTCATATAACTTTTTTTCCCGGCACTGGCACTCCAGCGAAAAGAAGCTGCTAGAATGTGATCCACGCGGCGCGTCGAACTTCGAAATTCCGCGGAATTCGTTTGGGTTGCCCATCACTATCACCTTTTTTCTCTCCTCCGACCACGCTCATCCACCCACCGTTGGCTAGCTCCTCCCCCCCCTCCCCTCCCTCTGGCTGCCGCTTGCATGAATGCCGAACCCTGAGGAATATGGATTCACTTGCAATCTAAGGGGTGGAAGCGAGATCGCAGACAAGCGATACTCACGGCATACTAAGCAGGGGCGGGGGAGGGCGAGCCGCGAGAAAAAACAGCCACGACAAAATTTGACGTTCAACTCGCTCCGTGCATTCGAGAGCAGAGGCGCGAGAGAAACGGACAAAAAGCGGGGCGCCCGAGGGCCAGGCAAGACGGACAGGCTGGGACAGGCCCGAGACACGAAGAAATTGGACCGTCAGGACCAGAGAAATGATCTGTCTCTCCCGCAGCAATCGGCTGGCGCCCACACGTGAACAGGAGGGAAGTAGGACTGGGGAGGTGGATGGAAAAGTGGAGGGTGAGGGAAAGGAAGAGGAGGAGGAGGAGGGGGGGTGAAGGAAGAGAGAGAGAGAGCGAGGGGAAAAAAATGCAGCCCTTTTCCAAACCACGATCGTCTGCAGCGCAACGCGACGCGACGCGGCGAGACTCCGCTTTAAAAATCTGCCCGCCACAATAACTGTCTGTGTCTTGTTTTGGCTGCGAGCTGGCAAGAAAGTCGCCCTCACCCCGGTGGCTTCCCAAGAGAGTGCTCTCGCCACAATTAGAGCAGACGGCGCGGGGAGGTGCGCGCGCAGCCACCGGAAACCGACATGACGTCGGCCATTTTCCGAGGTGATCCCAGAAGACCGTGGCGAAATATGTCCTGGCGTCTCCTCGTAGAACAACGACAGTAGAGTGCCCCGCCACTCGCTTAGTTTTCTCCCCGAAAGACCGAAACAACTCTTACTCGCCGGAGGGAAAGAAAATGTTTGTCGCTTCGAGGAGACGACAGAAATACCACTTGTTGACAGACTGTTTAACGGCCGCGTCCAGACAGCACGTGTGTGAATCGACTTGCTGTTTCCATTGAAATGCGTGCAGACAATGGCGCTAAAATCGCGGGTCTGAAAAGGGAAGCAGAGAGCAAAGTGAAGTTGATGACTGGAATGCATGACATGAGGGTCGAACTTGCTCTGCATCATGACCCAACAACTGTGCACCAAGTCCGTACAAATAAGAAAATGGGTCGACTTCTCTTTTGTTCAACATGACGCATCAGTAACGCATGTTATCATGGTGATTTCTTATATTTACAATAATAAGAAAATGAAAAAAAGAGAGAAGGAATCAGATACACACAGCGAGACCAACACACACACACACACACACACACACACACACACACACACACACACACACACACACACACACACACACACACACACACACATTGGAGTATATTTACGTCAGCGTCAACCATTGACACAAGGGGCGTAGCAATGTTGGTGTCGTCTCTTAACGAGAAGCATCCATATAGCATGTATTTAACCATACAAAACAAGAACATCCAAGATAATTTATAGATATTATTCAGCGGTAAAAAAACTAATCCACATGTACGCAGCAGCAGAGGTAGCCCCACAAAAAAAAAAAAAAAAGAAACCGAAATTGAGGCTTAGATGTTGATTTTTTTCCGTGTGGTTGCTTGGTGTCTATAGTGGTGTTTCTAAAAGTCTGTCTTAATTGAGCACACCTTACGCCTACTTCGCCGTGCTGGTGTGTGGGTTGGGGGTGAGAATAGACCCCTGTGGGTTGGGGGTGAGAATAGACCTCCTGTGGGTTGGGGGTGAGAATAGACCCCCTGTGGGTTGGGGGTGAGAATAGACCCCCTGTGGGTTGGGGGTGAGAATAGACCCCCTGTGGGTTGGGGGTGAGAATAGACCCACCGAGCCTCCCGACGCGTTTCGTATGAGGTGTATGACTAGGGACATACTTACCTGATTTGCTCTTATTCCAGCCAGTTCTAATATTGTTCGTTAGTACTGGCCTTGAATAGCCGACAAAAGCTGATAAACTGTAAACATCCAACCATCCATTTGTAGTAGCCATCTTGTCTAACCAATCAGAACGTAGTGTGGTCTAGTTCTGCGTCCTGATTGGCTGGAAAAGATTGCTACCGCGGCGAATTAGCATAGGCGTTGCTCAATGGCAACAGGTCTTCAGTTTGTTATAGGACGTGCTGACCAGATGTGTGGTGCACGTGGGTTGGGATCGATCTTAAAGGATGGATTGAATAGTCTGATTGATCTGGATGATCTGACCCTCAATCGATTGCCCCCTTCCCCCTTCCCCCGTTTAGCCTCTTAAAACTGCTTGGGGCAACTCCTGGCTGAGCCTCTGGAGCAGGCCCCGAAAGCCCACCAGTCAGGGAGTCCAGCTGTTGAGAGGGTGCGGGGTGCGCGGTGGGGGTAGGGGTGCGGGGGTGGGTTGGGTAGGGGTGCGGGGGGTAGGGTGGGGTGGGGGTAGGGTCGGTGTGGGGGTAGGGTGCGGATGGGGTAGGGGTGCGGGTGGGGGTAGGGGGCGGGAATGGGGTAGGGGTGCGGATGGGGTAGAGTGCGGGATGGGGGTAGGGGTGCGGGATGGGGGTAGGGGTGCGGGATGGGGGTAGGGGTGCGGGATGGTAGGGGTGGCGGGAATGGGGGTAGGTGCGGTGGGGTAGTGGGTGCGGGATGGTTGCGTGTTGGGGTGGGGGTGGTGTGGTATGGGGGGGGGATCGGGGTGGGGGTAGGATGCGGGTGGGGGGAGCGGGATGGGGGTAGGGATGCGGATGGGGTAGGTGTGCGGGATGGGTAGGGTTGGGGTGGGGGTAGGGTCGGGATGGGGTAGGGGTGCGGGGTGGGGGTAGGGGTGCGGGATGGGGGTAGGGGTGCGGGGTGGGGGTAGGGGTGCGGGGTGGGGGAAGGGGTGCGGGATGGGGTAGGGGCGCGGGATGGGGGTAGGGGTGCGGGATGGGGGTAGGGGTGCGCGGTGGGGGTAGGGGTGTGGGTTGGGGGAAGGCATTGAGCGCCTGCAGGCGTATTTTACCGTCGGTCATGTGATCAAGGGTCCTTACTGTGAGCGGACGCCCAGAGACCAACGCTAGGGGGCGTTGTTGCTTATGGCCACCAGCATGGACTGTTACCCAGCCCACATTCACCAATAATAGACATCATTGGATGTGCCTAATCCTACAGTTGCGGTTTGGTATTTGTGTACCTGTATTTGCTCAACTTGATTCACACCCTGATAACCGTTAGCAAGGCAGTTCCCCGCTCTGTAACTGTAATACTGAAGCAGGGCATATTGGGATGATTATGCAGCTGGTTGAAGCTGAAATGGAAAAAAGTAATGTCGACAACAACAGTAACGACAACAAACGTCGTCAACGCCAACGCCAACGCCAACGTCAACCTCCTCCTCCTCCTCCTCCTCCTCCTCCTCCCTCCTCCTCCTCATCATCATCATCATCATCATCATCATCATCATCATCATTGTCTTGAACATCATCATCATCATTGTCTTCATCATCATCATCATCATCATCATCATCATCATCATCATCATCATCATCATCACCATCATCACCAAGTGTCTGGCTTGCAGGCCAATGGCCGATTGCCGTGATAACGCTGCCTGTTTTCCAGAGCGAGACAAGCAGACATATTTTGATGGAGAGTGTCACATGATAAGTTGTACTAGCTTCAGTGCACACGGCCACGCACTACATGCTGTACCAGACCGGTCTGCATAGATGAAACAAGGATGGAGCAGATCTACAACAAAGCCTAGCTGAAGCGCCCTCCTCTCACGCCATAGAAGTAAATGCATGTTTGGTACCATTCTTCAACCGCACAAGGCTAACAGAAAACGTGATCGATCAGTAAGCAACAATCTTTTCATCGTCAGAGAAGAGTAATGCAAAAGTTTCATACAATCAGCCACGAATTAATGACAATTTCTTTAGGACCAATAATGATGACAAGAAAAAAAACTAACAAACCATTGACAGCCAGGCTGTGGAGTAATGCCACGCAAGCCATGATCAGATGAGTGATTCAGTCAGTCAGATTGACAATGAGAAAGAAATAAAACTAGTGAGAGTGAGAAAAAGTGTGCGATGAGCTTGATTAAGGGTATTAAACAGCTGGATAGAAAGCCTTCTCTCTGACAAACGCTTTCAAAAATCCCGAGGCCAATGGTTGAGAATGGAAGAAGGAAATATGCGAGCCAGCTGACAGGTGGATGGACAAATAAAAATGCAGACAAGCAGTAAAAATGGCAGATAAGTAGGTAGGTTGGTCGCTAGACTTACAAACGGAAAGGAAGGCAGACAGACTAGCAGGCAATCAGACAAACAGACACTCAGGCAAGCAGGCAAGAAAGCAGACAAACACACATGCAAAAAAGTCAGGCAAGCAGACAGAAAGACAGACGGACGGACTGGCAGGCAGGCAGAGACACAGGAAAGGAGCCAGTCTCACAGAGGGAGCTACTAAAAGGAGCCTTCCCCAGCTCCAGTCGTGACGGCAGCGATGGAAGCGCGCAGCGTGGCTGCTGGCACGGCGCCAAGGGGAGAGAGACTCTCCACAGTGCCAGAAAGCCAGAGAGCCAGAGAGCCAGCAGCCGGCGGGCGGCCAGGCGTCGAGCACACCACCAGATCCAGTCAGGCAGCTAACGTATCGATCCTCCCCCGACGCCTTATGAAAATGGATAACACGTATTAATGCGCTTTTCAGTAGCCCGATTGGCGAAATGAGTGATTACAGATGATTTCATACATGATATATGGCGGCGGCGAGATCCCCGTCCGACGGCATGCTGCTCGAGCGGGCGTTGCTATTGATTGCAGCTGACCCCGGGGTCGCTCAGGGCACGGAGCCGAGCGCCCTCTCTTTATTTGCGCTAACGATCGGGTGATGAACAGAAATTATATTTCCAAAGAAATGTATTATATCTCGTCGACAGTGGCAGGAGGTCAAATGTGATAACCCATGGCTGTCACCCCGGATAAATTTGCCTCGCCAACTTGTCGGCAACTGTCAGCGCGGATCCCACTCAACATCCGGGCAGTCCGTGCGGAGCTAGATGATTTCTCAGCGGTCCGCGCCTGGCGCTTGCCTTTCCTGACGTGCGTGATGAGATGGAGGCCTCGTTCTGAGGCATCAAGACCCGGATGTTGAGTGGAGACAGGGAAGGCTATCTACCAGCACACTATCAGCGCGAGTTTCACGTGACTGAATAACGAAATGATCATGGCTCTCAGAACACGGCGCACTGTCCTTGCAGAGGCTCCATAATATTCAACGATGGAATGTTACTGAGATGGAAAATATTACTGGGGTTATTTTTTTTCTTATAATTGCATATAGTCTATGTAAAGATATGGTCGGAAAAAAACAAATGTTTACAATCGATTGAAGTTTGTGAATAAAAAAAATATCACAGCGACGTGGGGTGGATGGTATAATATTTTTCCCATGAACATCTTTTGTAAATTCCATTTGAGTATAGGGGTTGGGGGACCGATCTGCTAACATGAAAATGGCATACATAAAGAGGACTTGTGTTACACGAAACCGATGTGCGGTAAGACACTCCTCCCCGTGACCATGCAGGCACTCAGGTGCAGGCAAACAAAGTGTGCAAGTATACAGTACACAGTATGCAGTTTGAACGGAACTATTGAATATTGCAAAATAACGGATGCCATCTTCGGCACTCCTATTCCACGTATATTCTACAATAAGAAAGGATCATATTCTCATTTAAGATAGAGCCAGTATCATCATCATCATCATCATCATCGTCGTCGTCGTCGTCGTCGTCATCATCATCATATCACCATCTCCATCCCCACCACCAATGTCATCGTCACCGTCACCATCACCATCAATCATCATCATCATCACCATCGTCGTCGTCGTCATCATCATCATCATCATCATCATCATCATCATCATCATCATCATCATCATCATCATCATCATCATCATCATCATCATCATCACCATCATCATCATCATCATCATCATCATCATCATCATCATCATCATCATCATCATCATCATCATCATCATCATCATCATCATCATCATCATCATCATCATCATCATCATCATCATCATCATCATCATCCTGCTGTGGTTGCTGTTGTTGAACTCTAATACAAAAGAAATATCGACTTGAGAATTCCCACAGCAGCTGACCAAGGCACAGCGCCTCTGTTTGAGGTGGAAGTGATCGGAGGCTGCTGTTACGCCGGTTAAGGAAGAGGCCAAAATGGAGAAAATATATAGAGAGTGCTCCTCTTGAAGGAGATTGTTACGTTATGCCTACACCCTGCAGGGACCAGGCAGGAAAACTGTCAGACTAGGGTGGGGATCGACTCCTCGACCTCACGGTTTACGTCCAAGAGCTCTGCTCCTTTGCAAATGAGGTAAAATATTCATGTATCATTTTATATAGCGACTTCTCACCCATGTCTGAGACTCAAACCGCTTTACACTGTACCTCCCTGCTCACTGGGCCGCTGATCAATCCCTCGCAGACACCTGACGATGACAAACAGATAAGACGCGCACAATCAGGCACCAGCACTCAGTCCATTCCCCAAGGAGGATTCCAGCCCGATGCTGGCTCATCGCAGCAAACAAGGGTTATTGGCGCTACAGTGTGCCATCACTGTCCTCTCGGGTACTCATTTTACTCCTGGTAGGGGAGAAACAATAGGAGTTAAGCGTTTTGCTCAAGAATGCAACTCTGGGAGTCGCGCATCTTAGAACGTCGCACCCACGAGTTGCAAACGACTACATTGTCAAGCATACTGAGCACTCGGCCACAGACGTGACAAGTCGTCTTAAAGTCGCTTTTTTCTTCGACCTTGAGGCCTCCTCACACGTGGCAAGCTTTGTTGAAAGGACACGAAACTTCTTTGTGTCCGGTGAAGGACTTCTCATACGTGACAGGCTTTGTTGAAAGGACGCGAAATTTCCTTGTGTTCGGCAAAACCCTACATGAGAACCGGGGTGAGATATTAAAGAAAAGGGCATCGACCGGTCATCGAACCCATGTTGACCGCGTGGCAGCCGACAACGATTCCCTCTGGGCCACGCGTATTGCACTACAATGAGTGTGCTGATAGATGTCTTTCCAACTCTCCCCTTAGCATCGTACTCTTAGTTATATCGTGGTATTTCTTTCTATTCACACGTCCCCAAGCGACCAGTTCACACACACACACACACACACACACACGCACACACACACACACACACACACACACACACACACACGACACACACGCACACACACACACACACACACACACACACGACACACACACACACACACACACACACACACACACACACACACAACGAGAAACACGCCCTATGGTGTGAAATCGCGTTCTAAATCCTTCATGTAACACGGAGTTAGTGTTGCATTTTGTTCAAGCTCGATCGATTCAGATGCACTCCTTGTGGCGATAACAGGTTCTTCGCAATAAACGGCACACGTTAGAGAGATACAGTGGTAAAGAACTGTACACGAAATTCATATTTAGGCGTCATGACATTCTACAACTGACAGATGAAGTAGCAGAAGCCACCCAAAAATCGAATCTAGCGTGGCGACGCCGCCATTTGAACATTGCTGGACATAGAAGAAGAACCCCTACATCATAAGCAGGAATTCATCTGATTGGTTGTTAGAGGAAGTGTCCACTGGAGTGCCCGACGGATATGACAACTTGCACGTGTTTCTATTGGGCGGACACAACAGAACATTGCTTTTCGGACTTCGCGAGCGCGACATTTCCTATGGAAACAGCATAGTTGCCAGAACGTTTCCACGTTTGAACATTCTGGAAACAATTTTTCCCACTTGCAAGCGCGACATTTCCTATGGAAACAGCAAAGTGTGTCCACGTTTGAGGAAGTATTTAGGCAAAGTAGGGTTGTTACACGTCAAGAGAAAAGACACCCAGGCGGGGCGCAGTACTTCTGAGAACTGAGAACAAAATGTTCATTAGCTTGCGATCTCGGTTATCCCTGTGGGTCGGGGTAGGAATAGCACCACGTTGTCTGCCTACACAATTCGTGAAGGGCGAATAACCCGGGAAATAGAGCTTGACTTACCCTTCCTCTGATCGGCTCCGGTGTTTTTGTAATCAACGTCCTATCGTAGCCTGCAAAGGTAAAGAGGTGAAACAACTCACGTCACCATTTAATCATAGTCAAGCTTTTAAATGCCTTCGTGACAGTCTAGAACCCTACATATACTGACACCAAAGGATTTCAAGACTGTTATTCACCATGTGAGGAACGGTCTCTACATTGTTATTTTAGTTAGGTGGTCGGGGTTTTCTTTATCTTTTGTCTTCCTTTTTTCCTCCCAGAAAGCAGTGCGCAATTATCCAGTTCTTTTCGAGCTCTAGAGGTCGCGAAATGTCTCAGAGGAGCCGTTTTGTTCAGGGGAGCATTCCACGTCAAATTGAACTTCCTAGCTTACCAACTTAGCATCTCGCAAGTCTCCTGTGGCCTGACCCCTTCTCCGTCTCACACGGGCTCCGACACCCTGGTGACGTCAAATTTGACGTCACCTTTCACGCCGCCGTCGTCTTCCCATGATCCGTCTGCCAGCGGACGGCAGCCCAGGCGCGATCTGATTGGTTGACAGCCGCACGTGCAATTCAATTTGCAAAGCCTTCTGGGAGAATAAGGCGGGTATTGTCATGACAGCGAGGCCCGCTGACAGATCCGTTCTGACGAATGACGTCACGTCACGTGCCGGAGCCCCTACTGACGTAAAGGAGTTTTGAAATTATGTTTTGACGGAGCGAGGCCCGTCCGACCGTCGGCGAGAGTTCGCATTTTGGAGGAGATTAATTCAATCCCAAGAGCCTGTCCCCAGTTTCAGACAAACGACCCCATTCCCTGTTCCCCATACGTCCCATCCTCTTCTCCACCCTCCACCCCCCACCCACCCCCCTCACCCCTCTCCCACCGCACACCTCTCCCGCTTCGACCAAAGACTTCCCATCTTTTCTGAACAAGGCGACCTGAAAGCAGAGGAACAGATACACACGACAAAGAGGAAGAGAGGATTTTCACTTTTCTTGCTCTTGCTGAACCCCTCCTGCGTAGTCCTGGGGTCGTTTCGATGACACGAAAAAGCCGCGCACCCCTGCACCTCCTAAATCTCGTCTTTCAACATATCCCGCCCCAAAAGTAAGTTGGATGATCGCGAGACGAGGTTCCTGACAAGACTTTGGGATGTCATCATATATGCACGTGCGCGTCGTGCAATCCGGGGGCGCTGGCGATTTTGCATGGCCACCGTCTCATTGTCTTCCTGGACTGTGGGAGATATAAAATGAGGAGTGAAAAGGCAGCTGAGGTCGGATGCAGCAGAAAGGCACGCAGAGGGAGAGCGTAACGTTTGTCTCTCCTTGCATCACGGTGTTGGGTGACAGCATGGAACGCACGCACGCACGCACGCACGCACGCACGCACGAAGACCCAGCCCGGCCGCGGAGCTGAAGGACATGCACGTGTCACACACTGCACTGAGAGGGAAAACTGGTGGTGTATGGAGGTTCAAATCTCTCTAGTCTTGGCACGTTTCTTACGCTAGGAACCTTGCAATATCTTGCAAGGAATAAGCCGGTGTCAACATATGTCAACACGATGAAAGCAAATGTAAAGGCAGACGATTGTTTGGCATGTGTTGACATCGGCCTATTACTTGCCAGCTAGGTAGGCTAAGAAACGCGCCCCAGACCCTCGCCTTTTTCTTAAATTTTCACTTCCATAAGAGCTTCTTTGTTATCTTCTGCTTCACTGAACTAGCCGCCTCCAAGTATCGATAGTTTCCTGCCAAATATTGTTTCCTGATTTGTGATTAGTTTAACGGCCCTGTGTAGCTACATTCAAGCAGCACGTGCACAATTTCAAAGACGAGGTTATATTTTAGAGGTTGCATTTTTGTTTTATTCCTCAGTCCACTTCTAGTTTTTTTAAAAGAGTAACCTTTCAAGTTTCACTTTCGATCAAAATACACACTCTCCTTCGCATACCATCCTACCAAAGTTTAGTGATAAATCGAGATGGGCGAAAGCGGGACGTGGAAGGGTAACAGAAGCTGCAGTCAGTACAACTTACCTCTCTGAGTCCTATTCAGCGGCTGCAATCCCCGGATGTGAAGGCTGTCGGGCTGCTCCAGTGGCTCAGCCACGGAGGACACAAGGTAAGACCAGATCAAGAAGACTCGACCTCGTGATCAAAACACCTCGGAAGACGGAGCCCAACTCTGGTGCAGCAACACAGACTGACGGCACATCTTATGACTTACCTGTAGAAACGTCTTGACATTCGCCTGCCAATCAAACACAAACATCAACACCGAGGCCTCTCTCACCCATTCTTCTGGCAAGAAGTTTTTCTTACGAAAGTTACTTCTATCCAGAAGTCGCTCGTAAAACGACGTTGGCCTCAATCTAGTCAAAGACAGCGGGATGCAGAGGATTCAGGACGAACTCCGTGATCAAATGTACTTACTGCACCCTTGCTCTAGCTTTTCTGTCTGCGGTTCGAAGGATGGCCAGACTGCCGCAGGACCCCACTTTATCTCCGTCGACGACTCTGGCACACTGTTGAGTTCAGAGTGTACCTTACCTTTGAGATCAGAATATGTGTGTGGAGATCCCCTAAGACACGCCTTGCACGATTCTCCGAAATCTTCACAACCATGGGTTCCAAGTGATATATACAACTTTTTGAATAGAGGCATCTTTCCTCTCTGATGTACCTGGTACCATCTCTAGACTGAATCTTTGCAGCAAGTTTTCATTACAAGCAGTAGCGGGAGAAAAACTTAAGAAAAGAGGAGGTGAAGCTTAAAGAGGAGCCATAGAAGGAGGAGTAGAAGGGTTAGGAAGGTAGAAGAGTTACGAGGGGTAGAAGGGTTAGGAGGGGTAGAAGGGTTAGGAGTAGAAGGGTTAGGAGTAGAATGGTAAGAAGGGGAAGGAGAACGAGGGGGGTTAGGATAAGGGTTAGGATGAGGGTTAGGAGGAGGGTTAGGAGGAGGAAGAGGAGGAGGAGGAGGAGGAGGAGGAGGAGGAGGAGGAGGAGGAGGAGGAGGAGGAGGAGGAAGAGGAAGAGGAGGAGGAGGAGGAGGAGGAGGAGGAGGAGGAGGAGGAGGAGGAGGGGGAGGAGGAGGAGGAGGAGGAGGACGACGAGGAGGAGGAGGAGGAGGAGGAGGAGGAGGAGGAGGAGGAGGAGGAGGAGGAGGAGGAGGAGGAGGAGGAGGAGGAAGAGGAAGAAGAGGAGGAGAAGGAGAAGAGGAGGAGAAAGAGGAGGAGGAAGAGGAAGAGGAAGAAGAAGAAGGAGGAGGAGGAAGAAGAAGAGAAAGAGGAAGAAGAGGAGGAGGAGGAGGAGGAGGAGGAGGAGGAGGAGGAGGAGGAGGAGGAGGACGAGGAGGAGGAGGAGGAGGAGGAGGAGGAGGAGGAGGAGGAGGAGGAGGAGAAGAAAAAGCAGCAGAAGCAGCAGAAGAAGAAGAAGAAGAAGAAGAAGAAGAAGAAGAAGAAGAAGAAGAAGAAGAAGAAGAAGAAGAAATCCGTTTTGATTAGATAAACCTTGCAGCATTTTCACAAATCTGTCTGATGGCGCATGTCTCAAATGCTTACGTTGAAATTGGGCCAGTTCATCAAACCGGGATCCTTACCGTTCCTCGGTGGATCTGCTAAAAAAAACAACGCAAAACTTTCTGTGTTCCCGTCAAGTCCACAAGTTCTGCTTTATTCTGTAAAGCTCTCGGCAACTTCTGTGTCCTTCCGTGTAAATGGCCGTGCAATTGCTAATATTGTTCTCCGCTGATGTGATTTCTTCGGCAGCAAGATAACATATGTCTGCAGCTCTTGACAAATTCCTCCCCTTTATTGCGTGCCCGCCTCACAATTTCTCTGGCTGTCACATACTCCAAATCCCATTCCCCCATTTCTGGCTTCAAATCTGTCCCTGGAAATAATAAAAGTAGCCAACACATCCAATATGCGTCAGTTACAGAGCAGAGGACGCGCTGGCATTGGAGTCGAGGTTTCGTCCTACGAATGACCCGAAACCATTTTCACTGGCCAATAAGAAGGGAGAGATTGGGGCTTCTATCACCGCTTCCTTTGGGTGGACCCAGACAGAGAGATACACTGGCCCGAGAATATTTCCAGGGCGATTCTGGGAGATTTCCGAGTTGCTGATAGCTGGGGAAGCGGTCAATAATGTAATTAGTGCAGAAATTAATCAACTCCCCAGCCAGTGTGCTAGGGGTGGGTACATATCAGAGTGATCTACAGCGAGGCCGCAACGTGCTGCCCCACGGGAGGCCAATCAATTGTAAGGACTTTCACTTACATCAGAAATAAGCCGGCTGAGAATGACGAGGGCGAGCGTGTGTATCATCAGGGCTGTCTGAAAAATTCATGAGTGCATAGGATTGAATTTGATTGGGGACATCTTGGTCTGCTCGTGTTTGGACGCCAGAGTGAAATATTGATACAGACCGAGAGAGGGGAAAAAAGTCTTAATGTACTCCGTGAGATGCGCTGACCTTTGTTTGAAACGCATTTTCCGAAAGGAGTTGCTCGAAAGAAGACACTTGCAATGATTTCTTCGAATATGAGATAATACTAGCAATGGCGCGAGACAAGCTTCCGCACAGCCTTGGCAAATGTCTCCCCAGTGTACGTGTGTCTGTTTCCTCCCTCGCTTTCTCCAAGCACTTCAAGAGCGTTGCTATTTCAACCTTCTTGCAGCATCACACATTATTTGTTAAAGGTTTTCGTTGGGAGATGCTGTAACATAACACGAACAACAACAACAACAACAACAACAACAACAACAACAACAGACATAGAAAACATGGAGAGTGTGAGGACTGCCAGTTACATTTTAAAAATCGATATGTCAGTAAGTCACAATAGTGTTTGTATTCATTACTTGTCAATTTGCCGAGTTTATTTCGCGTGCATTGTCAATATAAATTTGTAAGGTTTTTCTTCTTTGTAGCAATTTGACGCTGACACCGCCGAATACACAAAAAATGGACAGCCTGCACGAAAGCATTCACGGGAACCTTGCACATACGAGCAGCACTCCCTGCTTTGCTCAGGCTTCGGTTACTGCATCCGGTGGCACAGTGGCGGGTGATTTCGCTCCGAAGAAAAGCACCTGTCATTCCCGGTGCGTGCAGAATCATTCTGGGGAGTTTTTCTTCGTAAATACTACAGGTGTTGCGTCTGTCACGAAGTTTAAGCGAGTTAGAGTTCTGGTCCTGAACCAGCCAAAGAAATGTCTGAGGAAACTGTTGTTGAACCTACACATTCCCCGGCACAAAGTGACCTTGAAACGCCTAAAGACAACAGTAATTTTAATCAACCGTCAGCTAATTAATGTCAATCAGAATGGATCGAATTTCCAGAGCAGTAAAAGAAAGACAATAGCGAATAGACTGGAAAGCAGGGAAGACTGACATTGAAGACTTTGGTATAAATAATAACCGCGGTACAACAGTAAAGTAGAGCATGTGGACTCCGTGACTTCTATGATGCCCAACAAGCCCCAACTTCACACAGCTTGCACAGCCAAGACATCTCTCTCTTCAGTTGGAATGCTGGAATGCTCTCGCTTTTCAAACCAGCTTCATTGCAACTCACACAGCCGGTCCCATGCAGACCCCTGTGCTACCGAAACGCTACTTAGGGTCTGATTGAGGAGTAGGAGATCATTCATAATGTCTTAAAACTTACTCTCCACAGTCACACGGAGGCAGTCTTGTAACTTTTTAGCAAGCAATGCACATGATTTGGGAATAGTCTCAGCAAAGTGAACGAGTTGCAGAACGTTTCTTATTTTCTCCGTTCTACGTGCGTTGTGTTAGTGTTGTTTTATTTGCTTTTTTCTGGTGTGAGAAGAACACGGAATGACAGTCATAGACTGAGGATTTCCCCTTTTTTAATTGTGTTTCTTCATCTAGTTTCAACCACTACGCAATACGCAGGCATGACAAAACCGAACAGGATGGTGAATTGTTTGCAAATAAAAACTTGCACGTTCTGTGTTTTGAAGAGGAATCATTGCATCTTTTTTTTTTCTCTTTGGCAAAGCAACTAAATCATCCTGTTTGTTTGCACAAGTAAACTGTTGTCATATTAAGATTCCTTAAACGAGACTCCAGTATTGTTTGCCATCTACGACAGTTAGTCACGCCAGGAACAAAGCCATGATGGAATGACTAATGCATGGCTGGGGAAAGTTGTGTCTTACTGGGACAGGCCAGAAGACGGAGACTGAAGTTGGACCGGGTTGGCCCTTCCCTGTCCTGCACTGCCTCAACCCCCCGGGTGGTGGCGCCCTCTACATTATGCACGCTACATCCGGGCGATGCAAGTCAGGTGAGGACATGGTCAGTGTGACGGAGGGCCTCGCCTTTGTTCCATCCAACGCCATGAAAACAGCGAGGACGAGGACAACGAGGAGGATAATGACGGAGACAATGAAAATGGCGCCGATGGCAGCACAGGGACTGATGTTGATGATGACGATGATGATGACGATGACGACAACGACGACGACGACGACGACGACGACGACGATGACGACGACGACGACGACGATGATGATGATGATGATGATGATGATGATGATGGTGGTGGTGGTGGTGGTGGTGGTGGTGGTGGTGATGATGATGATGAGAATATAATAATGACAGCGGGAATGAAAATGATAATTGTAATAACAGTGTAAATACGATAAGGAAAATAGAGACTTATCGGCAAAAAAAAACACACGAGAGGGTCGACGCAGAAAGACACATAAATGCCATGCACACAGACCTACACACACACACGCACAAACGCACACATACACACACACGCACACACACACACACACACACACACACACACACACACAAGCAAACACACACATAGGTGCACACAGAGACATACTGACGGACATACGCACAGACACACACAGGAAGACACACAGACATACTTGCGGACACACTCACACACGCACATACACGATGGTTTTAGAGCTGTTTGCATGAAATCGCAGAGCTCCCTCCGCACTGAGAGAATGCCTGTCAAAGGATGTAGAGCCAGAACATCAAAGGACAAAGGATATAGAGCAAGACATCAAAGGACAAAGGATGTAGAGCAAGAACATCAAAGGACAAAGGATATAGAGCAAGACATCAAAGGACACTACTGCATCAAAGTCAGGACATCTACGAGTATAGGCACACTTCAGTACTGTAGCCATGTAGTACTAATCTCATTACACCATGATGGTACTTAAAACTCGGTTCGATTTACCACAAGAACCAAGAAAACCTTTACACTTACAAGTGTTTCTCCTAGAGGTCATTCACCCAAGGTGAAAACACAACAGAATATTCATTAGTTCTGAAGTATGCATTGCCCGTTGAAATGTCATTGTCAACATATAAACGTTATCTAAGCCAATGAGAATGTTTATTATCTTCGAAGAATACAGTTAAGCATCGTTTCTTGCAGATATTTTGTTCCTGCAACCGTTCATCTTATTTAAGTCGCTCATAATATACATTTGAACATTGCGATTACAGTACGAACGTGCAACACCGGCGTTGTAGCTAACAATGTTACCCCCTGCATAATAAATCCTTTCAAACCTATAGCAGCAACGTTTTCAACATAGATATAGTCAGCTTTAAACAATGAATCAGAAATAAAATGTTAGAACGTGTTGGTCTCCCTCAAAGATCTTCATGGGCGACAAAAACTCTTGAATAGGTGGAGTTTGTCAGAAAGTGTTTTTCTCTCTACTGGTGGCAGGGCACTTGAGCTTTTTTCATCATGCAAAATCGGAGTGTCTCATTCGCTGAGCCATTTCTACACAGAATGGCGTTTCCGATTTCCCAGCCAGGCTCAGGAACTCCAAACTAACAAATCTTGACGTCGCTTTCCGCCATTATCTCCTCTGTCACCATGTTCTCCTTAAGGGTAATTCATTCCAAGCCCCCATTTGTTGCTGTCGAGTTACCCGTCAGAATGATGAAATGTAGCAGAAGCACTTCCCTTTCTCTTAGTTGCATTTGCTGTCGAGGGAAATTAATTGGGGCAGTTTGGCGATCCTACAGGCCACGCGTCAAACTCCAAGAAGAACCAGCCAAGCTGTATGGTTTTGCTCGTGATGCCTGACCCCATCAAAACGTGATGGTAAATCACAGAACGACAAAAGCAGGAGTTTTGTTAGCTCTTTCTTTCTTTAGTCGGAATTATTTTCACGACTTGTCTTTTTTACTTTCTTTCTTTATGTTTGAGGAAATGCAGTAATGTCATAGAACACATAATGTATTTTACAATGTATCATTATAATTGTTACAGTTTAATATCACAGTAATATTTTATTAAAACCGTTTTCCATTTGTTATCTTATATACTTTATCTGATTCATCACATAAACACACACACACACACACACACACATGGAGCTTTACAGTTGTAGACATAGCATGAACCATGCTGAGTTTCTCAGGGGCAGTCGCTTCACGCCGCTGGCAAACATAGGCCGGTGACAAATTGTGTCAATAATCTGACAGTCTATAGTCTGCAGATGTCAAGGCTATCAAGTATTGATACATGTTGACACCAGCCTCGGCTTCAAATCGGCTTGCAAGCTGTTTGCTGCTATGTCACTCGGCACAGTCTAGAAAAAGCTAAGCATGAATCCAGACTTTGTCTCACTGAACGAGAGAGAGACTGACCAATGATATTCGGGGCACCAAATTGCTCTTGCAAGATGTCTCGAAGCATGATGATATGATGAGTCAGTGACTTTGATTGTGTGAGTGATGGCTCGTTTTGGATTTGAGTACGCAGTGAACGATAAGGTCACTTTCCACTCGTGCTCCTATTTAACACGTCAGCAGACAAGGAAAGCCCAAACACACAAATTTGGCTCCGAGTCTCTGACCTCGCCCTGTAGTTTTTTTCTGTCAACATGTCCTCGGGGTTTCTTCCACGCATCCATCATCGTAACAGTTTTTAAACCGGGCTGTCCTACTCCCCCCTTA
>JAWQFJ010015380.1:47500-57058 GCA_034096865.1 Theodoxus fluviatilis
GTCGAAGTAACTAATGGTAAACTTGCAGGGGGGGCGAAAATAAAAGGGGAAAGGGTGGGGTTACGTGGGATAAGGGAGGGATAGAGGTGGGATGTAGGGGCAAGAAAAAGGGGGGCATGCGGAGAAAAAGGCGCGTATGAAGGTTGAAACTAGTGAGACGGAAAATTTAAACGGGGGGGGGTGGGATTAAAAGAAGGAAAGGGGGGGTGATGGTGAGAGGCGGGAGGGAAAAAAGAGGAATAGAAGAACGGATCGACAAAAAATAAAAAGGAGGCGGCGGGCATTACAAATAGGACTGATTTTGTTCCAACGCGTAAGAACAGAAACCGGCGGAGGGCTTTTTCAAACTTGGTCATTTTTCCTCATTCATTTCATTGCATGAATCATTACGATCCGGAATTGTGTGGCATCTAGCACTGACTTTTCTCCTTGTCGAAACGCGTAATGCGGCATAGGGGGGCGGCCCAGTGGAGTTTCCCATCAAGTATAGGGCTGTCATTGGTCATTAGGGGTGGGGTGGCATACCTTTGCAATCAACTCAACCTACTCGACGACAAACAACAGCAGCATCGAAGCGCCCACAAGATGCCACCAGCGAGATACCTAACACACACAGCAACCATACTCACGTAGAGCAACAACTTACCTTATACAAACTAACGGCACTACACCACAAGCTAGCACCTAACCTCACACACACACGGACACTGGTTAGCATTAGGACCCATGAACACACACAAGAAGCCGCCCACTCCTTAACATACACACCACACCCAGACATGAACACTACATTATGGTAACTAGACCACCCAGGCACTATATCACTTCACTAAACTCTATATCCACACCGCAGACTAGCCACCATACAGTACGGACGCAGAGCACATAACTAACAAACACAGACAAACTGCCACTTATACACTTACAGACTCATAACAGCCATCACTTCATAATATAACACGCACGGCAAAGGTTACACAAAGACGCACAGACCACACAGCAAGGAGACAACAACACGATCAAACACAACGAGAAACGGAACTTCAAACGCGCTCTCTCCTCGTCTACGGGCCTCTTCCCCTCCAGCTGCCCCGCCTCTACCTCCTCTCATCTTCCTCGTCCTCTAAACCTTACTACCTCGAAATCTTAATGCATAGGGCCTCCGTCTCTTCTCCCTCTGTCCCCTCGCCTCTGGGGGCGGACTCCCTCCTGGAACCCTGCGCTCTCTTCACTGCTCCTCATGACCTCTCCTCCTCTCTGCTCTTTAGCCACACACACAGATCGGCACACACACAAACACACATACGACTATGCATACAAACATACACACCAACACACAGGCACACAAGCCAGCATCTTACCCAAGCAAACACACTACAAGACACACAGCGTTCACGAATGGATACTATACTGACAAACTAAATAAGGGCGACAAGTCCAACATACACGGTGCAATTGACTATTAACCCACATAAGCTATGCTTCATTACGCACGATCAATCACGCGCACTACATGATCGAGCCCACTCACACGAACGGAACTAGCGGCACCACAGTACGATAAAAAACCAGGGACAGCGACACCAACACAACGAACACACACTAGACACACACATGAAGGTGATCAATCTACATACCAAACTAAAAAAAACGGGCACGCACTGCTACAGCTACAGGCAAGCTATAACATGCACGTCAAACGGCTAACGCACACGCATCGCACGTGCACCAAACAAATCAAACGAATATAGGTGACAAAGTAAGATTTGCATTATGCAATCGACACTTAGCATCCTAAATCAATATCAGTTCAGTTTAAAAGTTCCCTTCCGGCAGCCCTCCCCCCGGCCCGGGTCCGCCCCCCACCAACAAGCTGGCGCCCTCTCTTTGTCGTTCATCTCTTGACGCTTGCGTTCCTTTCGCTTCTATCTGTTAACACCACCTCGCTCCCACTCCAGTCATCCGGGGGCGGGACACCATCGATGTCTGGCAGGTGGCTCTGTTGTCCGGTCTATGCTTAGTTGACGCACTATAAGGAGACTTCCGCCTAGGGCTGGCGAAATAGTATCTAATAAAGGGCTACGTCGCATATGCACGTTGGGATTGGAAGAGGGTTCCGTCCTAAATATTCAAATATGTAGGTGCAGCACAGAGAGGGCTTGTGGGATAGCTCACGCCCTGTAGACATACACACTGTTAAAAGAGTATTTCGTGAATAATGACTTTTGCGCTTCAAAAACTCAAAAAAAATAAATCACACGCTTGGTTGAGGGGCAATAAACCCGCGTTATTATATTTATATTTTTATATTTCGTAATCTTATTTTTTATTATATAATTATATATTTTATTTTTCGATAAAGATTAACATGTTGTAGTGTGACTGAAATCTGAGAAAGAGAAGTTTATTGTATCAATCTGCATGTTGCGTTTCTGTCACGAAAAGAAAGTTGGTAATAACAAACTTATCCGAGACGCGAACGTATTTTTGGAGCGGCTACATGCTGTAATGGCGACATGGGTGGTTCAAGTCTATATTACGGCATTTCTTTATGGCGAACTGGCGCCAGTCTACTTAGGCCTCGGTATTCAGTCTATGAATTGGTGCCGGCCTTTTCCCAGGTCCACTGGTCTCGTGGGCAGGGGTATCTGAACCGAAGGCAGATGCGAAAGCAGTAAAATTCGTGGTCTGGGTTTTGAGGGCGCTTTGCCCCGCATAGTGCCCGTCGCTGTTGCTGCTGGACTCTTGTTTTGTGGGTTTAGGTTGCCAGTTCATCGGGCCTGTTTACCTACCAGGACCTGATCCCCCTCCACATCTAGCCCTCCTATCCGCTTCTGTGACCGGCTCTCCAGCACCGAAGGCATGGCCGTGGAATCGATGTGGAGGCACTGTGAGGCGTGTTTTATTTTCGAGCACCAGGAGACGTCTTGCCTTGAAGCTTGCTACCATCCGACGGGGGCAGCGCAACATGACGTCTGCGGACGATACCGCCCGCACGCTCACTAAGACCTACCTGCTAGGAATCGAAATCACCCCTCCGGGCCATTAATGGGGATATTCCGACATCTTTAATGTCCGCGGTTGTTACCAGTTTATGAAACAGCTAAGTAAGGCCGTGTGGGGCTGTATCATTCTTCCTTTTTCCGCGGGTGCCATTTGTTTCTGTTCTTTTTTTCCCCAAAAAGGGCCAGATGCTCCCCTGAATAAGGGACGTCAGACGCAGAAATGAGTCTCATAATGAAGTTGGGGGACCTCACACCGTCAGGGGAACTCCGGAAACTGGGGTCTTAATGCCGAACTTGCGTTTTTTAGCGGTTAGCGTGGACGATCATTGTTATCCGCGAGCACACTATGGCCGACGCTTTTCTCCCCCCCCTTTCCTCGATCCCATCTTCAGTCGCCTATACGCCCGACACGCCCGCAATACCGCCAAGCGTATATCACCTACCTCATAACGTCGATCTGCCCCATCCGCCGCCAACTCCACACCCCTCACCCGCCCCGGCCCACTACCCGATCCCTCCCGATCCTAACTGCGACGAGCGCTCGTTTTTTTTTTATTTTGTTTGTCCTACCCGTCTCCTGAGGTCGACCCTACCCTAGTTCTTCGCCGGGCTACCCGCACTCTTTTTTTTTTCTCTTTTCCGGCTCGATTCCCTCTCCTACCTTTCGGCCAACCCTATTCATACTCTCTACTCAACCCTCTTCAAACATTTGCCTCCAACGCAACCCATTAGGCCCCCGAGGTTTCCTCCTCTAAAATTCCCGCTTAGCCCCACTCCAATGCCGCAAGCATTCCATTTTGCAGTCGAGGTTTCAGGCTTACGGTCATGCAGTGTCGCGACATTATTACATGGTGTCAGCCTACTGCAGTCGTCACAATGCCATGGATGTCAGGGGCTTCCAGTCGCACATGACACTGGTGATCCATTTGCGACTCCTAAGTCGGTCACATTACATGGTTGTCAGGTCTACACAGTCTAGCGCACCATTGACATGGTGTCAGGGCTCCATTCGGCACATGAGCATTGTGTCAGGCTCTCAGTCCGGTGTCACATGAGCATGGTTGTCAGGCTTCTCCAGGAGTCGCACATGGGGACGTTGGTGTCAGGCTCCGCCAGTCGGCTAAGCGCTATGAGCATGGTGTCAGGCTGCTCATTACAGGCATGCCACGGCATGTGACTATGGTGATACAGGCATCTCAGGTGCGCGTGTAAGGGCATAGATCCAGTGGTGAGACTAGACATAAAGCTCTCCGGGCTTTCGCAGCTCTGGGGGCCGTTTTTTGTGGAGATCCCAACGCTTCATAGATGGGCTATGGGATTCGAAAAGCCCTTCGGCAACGCCTCGCGTCTTCCCCATCTAAGTCTATTTGTTATACCATCGTGGATCACGCCTTGCATTCGCCTGCGGGCTCCCAGGGCAGGATGTGGAAGATATTATTCGAGTGAGACAACTGGCGAGGGGTCGACGACGGATTAAGCCGGCTTAGTGACGACAGATGGGGCCCCGATGGACCCTAATTTTCCCCCTCTCCTGTCTCGTTGCTTAGAAAAGGGAGATAAAAGTTTTGGGGTGTCATTTCTGTGTCCTCCCTCTCTCTACAATACTGCTCGAGCTGCCTATGGCTTTGTTTTGGTTTTTGTTTTTTTTTTTTTGTGTTTTTTTGGTGGGTTTTTTTTTTTTTTTTATTATTCCAGTGGCAAAATGGATAGGTGCTTACTTTTTTTTTATATCACATTTTTTTGTATTAATGTTTTATGGTATGGTGCAGTTGGGCATCAGAAAAGCTCTATAATCGTCATAGTCTGTGTTCCGTTAGACAAATGACAAAATAAAAATTGGCATAGAGCGTGTTGGGGGGGTGATAAGCTATAGTTTCGTAGGTTAATGGTGGAGTAGGACCGAAAGAAGCCCCACTGTTTAAAGAAAAATGTTACCGATTGATTGGATGGATGCGTGGCAGAAACCCCGATGGACATGTTTACGATTAAAAAAACTACAGGTGTACGAGGGTCAAAGTACTCGTTTAGCCGAAATTTGGGTGTTTGGGGGGCTTTCCGCTTGTCTGCTGACCTGTGTTAAATAGAGAGCACGATTGGAAAAGTGAGCATTATCGTATCGGAGACAAGGCCGGCTGATGCGATACGTCTCAAGAATCCAAAACTAGGTAGCCATCACTGCAAACAGCAGAATCACATTCAGCTGAGAAGATCATCATGCTGGATATCATCATGAAGGCTCAGAGATCTAGTCTTGCATATACTGAGGCTAATTTTTTTGGTGTGTGTAGCCGAAGACCACGCCCGCAAATTATCATTGGGTCATGTCCTCTCTCCTCTCCCCCTCCAATCGTTTCTCAGTGGGATGACTATAAAAGTCTGGAATGCAATTAAATATATGCTTAGCTGGTTTTCTATAGACTGGTGGCCAGGAGTTGACCATGAGCACCAGCGGATAACTGACAGCTTTGGCATATCAGATAACGAGGAGGTCCGTATTTGAAGGGCCGAAAACACAGGGGTCTGTTGTCAAGAACCATGGTATCAATAACTTGATAGACCCATTGACCATCTAGTCCAGAACTATAGACTTGTCTAGATTATTAGACACAATTTGTCAGCACCGGTATCGGTCCTATGTTTGCCCCGGCGGCTGAAGGCGACTTGCGCGCCTGAGTAAACGTCAGGCATGGTTCATAGCTATGGGGGGGCCTAGGTACAACAAGCTGTGAAAGCTGTCTCATGTGTGTGTGTGTGTGTGTGTGTGTGTGTTTTAAATATGTGGATGCAATGGCAGTGATAAAAGTGAGAATAAGATAAAGCAAATGGAGACAAACGTGGTGTTATAAAAATAAATAAAAGTTCTTAGGGCTGTGATATTAAATTCTGTGAACAATTGATAATGATATCGGTGGTGATTGTAAACTACATTATGTGATTTGCTATAACATTACTCTTGACTCTTTACTTGGCATTATATATGCCTCGTAAACATAAAGAAGAAAGAAAGTACAAATAGAACCAAGTCGTGAGAAATAAGATTCCTACTAAGAGAAAGGTAAAGGAGGCTAAAAACAATACAAGACTCTTCTTTTTTGTCGTTCCTTGGGTTTTCTGCTCTGGGCTGTGATTTACCTGGCATCGATCGTTTTTGATGGGGTCATGGCATATCACGAGCGTAAATACCATACAGGCTCTGGGCTGGGTTCTTCGGTTTGGAGTATTGAAGCGGCGTGGGGGCTGCTGTCGGAGAATCGCTCGAAGAACGTCTTGCAGTGAGGGGGGGGAGAGATTATTCTCTGCCATTGGATTTCGGCCCTCTGATCAGGCTAAAAGGGCAAAAAGCCACTAGTAGTAAAGGAAAGGTGCTTTCTCTTGTTGCTTACCATTTTCTGCATCAATTCTTCGGACACGGTTTACATACGACGAATAAGGGGCAATCACAGTGGGGGGCTTGGAATGAATTACCCATTAAGGAGTAAATGGTAGACAAGAGGAGATGAATGGCTGGAGAGAGCGGGTATGCGTCTAAGATTTGTTAGGTTTGGGGAGTGGAGTTGCACAACCTGAGGGCCTGCTGGGAAAATCGGACCGCCATTCTGGTGTAGATAATGTGCTTCCCGGGTCGAATGGATGTAACAGACAATAGACTTAGCCGATTTATGCAATTAGGGATGAAAAAGAAAGGCTGCAAGTGCCCTGGCGCCACGCAGTAGAGGAGAAAAACACTTTTCCTGTCTGACAAAACTCCCGCCTCGCGGCTTACCTATTCCCAGAGTGAAGTTTTTGTTGTTTTGGGGTCAGCCGCATAGAAGGATCTTTGAGTGAGAACCGCGGAGAGCCCACAGATTTCTGGGCTAGAAACAGTTTGTATTTTCTGTGCTGAGTTGCAATTGTTTTAAGATATAAAAAAACAATAAAAAAAAAAAAAAAAAAGTCTGGACCAATATATACTATGGTGGTTGTTGACAACGTTGCTTGGCTCTCTGATAAGGATGTATGAAGAGAGGATTTAAATTTATGCAGGGGGTAACATATTGTTGCTTATCAAAAAAAACCCGGTGTTGCAGCGTTCGTACTGTTAATCGCAATGTTCAACAAGATGTATATTATCGAAGCGACTGGAAATAATTGTATGAACGGGTTGCAGGAAGAACTAAAATTATCTGGCAGAACAGACGATGGTCTTAACTGTATTCATTCAAAAAAAAAAAAAACTTGTCGAAGATAAATATAAGCTATTCTTCATTGGTCTTAGATAAAGCGTTTAGTTTTATATATAGTTGACAGAACAAATGACATTTGGCAACAATCAACAGGGCAATGCATACTTCAGAACTAAGTGAATATTTCTGTTGTGATTTTCAAACCTTGGGTGGAACATGGGACCTCTAGGAGCAAAGGCACTGGTGTAAGTGTAAAGGTTGATTCTCCTCCTGGTTCTTGTGTAAATCGAAAAAATAGAAACGCGAGTTATTATAGTTACAGTGCATCGCATGAGTGTTAATGATATTATTACTATCATGGGCTAACAGACTGAATTGTGGCCTTTATACTCAGTTACATGGTCCTGACTTTGATGCAAGTTAAGTGTCTTTGATGTCTTGCTCTATATCCTTTGTGTGTCCTTGATGTTCTTAAGGCTCTTAGCAATATGCTCTTTGTCGCTTTTGTATGATCTTGGCTTGCTATTTATCCATGGTTGTCCCTTTGATGGTTCCTGGGCTCTAACAAAGTAATGTCCTTTTTTAACAGAGAGGCATTTGCTGCTGCAGTGCGGAGTGGAGCCTCTTGTCGATTTCAAATGCAATACAAGGCTGGTCTTAATAAAACTGCTCGTGATTTGTGGCAGGTGGTGTGGAGTAGTGTCCGGCTGCAAGTATGGTCTGTTGTGTCTCTTCTCCATGTGTGTGTCAATGTGCTTTTCTTTCCCGTACAGTGGATGTCATCTCTCTGGTGTGCACCTATGTGTGTGTTTGCTTGTGGTTGATTGTTGTGTGTGTGTGTGTGTGTGTGTGTGTCAGTTGTGTGTTGTATGTCTGGCGTTTGTTGCGGTGGTAGTTGTGTGTAAGTTGCTGTGTGCATACATTTATTTGTCTTCTCTGCGTCGGACCTCCGACTCTCGTGCGTTTTTATTTTTTTTACCGATAAGATCTCTATTTTTCGACTTATCGTATTTACAAAATCTGTTATTTCCAATTATGCAGTTTTCCTTGTCAGGGCGGCGGCTGTCCATTATTATTATTCTCAATCGATCATCATGCAACTCCACCACAAGCGTCCGCGTCACAAACCAGCCAGATCCGTTATGCAATCCCACGCTGATCGCAGTCTAATCATCATCATCATCATCAATCTCATCATTCGTCGTGCGTCGTCGTCGTCATCGTCGGTCGTCGGTCAAGGATCGTCGTCGTCGTCGTTGGTCGTGGCATCGGTTCACATTGCATCATACGTCATCATCAATGTCGTCATTTCGGCGCTGTGCTGGCCATCGAGCGCCGAATTTTTCGCCACATTGTCTCCGTCATTATCCTCCTCGGTTGCTGCCTCGGTCCCTCGCTGTTTTGCAATGGCGTTTTGATGGAACAATAAGGTGCTTTAGGCCCTACGCGTACACAATCGTGGAAGCCATGTCCTTCCAATGTTGCAGCAGCTAGTTGGACTTTGGCAATCGGGCCCTGGTCGAGATGTAGCGATTGCGATTCATGTAGTTAGGGCGCCGAGCCACGCACACCACACCGGGGGGGTTGTGGCAGTGCAGACAAGAGGCAGAAGGGGCCCAACAGGTCGCACACTTTTTTTCAGGAGTTCTGCCTGGTCTTACTCTTTTGGCCCGTCCCAGTAAGATAACACAACTTATCTCCCCGGATTGCAGCAATGGTGCATTAGTCTTATTCCATCATGGCTTTGGATTCGCTTGGCGTGACTAACTGTCGTAAGGTAAGTGGGCAAAAAAAAAAACAATGACTGTGAGTCTGGCGTGTTGAAGGAATCTTAAGTTATGACAAGCAGTTTGACATTTGTGCGAAACAAACAGTATGCTTATGGTTGGTTTTGCCCAAAGAGAAAAGAAAGGAATAGTGATTTGCAATGATTCCTCTTCAAAAAGCACAGTAACGGTGCAAACGTTTTTATTGGCAAACAATTCTACAACCATCCTGGTTCAGGGAATTTTGTCATGCCTGCGTACCATTGCTAGTGTTTGCACAGAAAAAACTTAGATGAAGAAGAATCACAATATAAAAAAAGGGGTAAATCCTTCAGTCTGATGACTGTCATTTTTTTCCAGTGTTCTTTTTCTGCGAACGAAAACCAGATAAAAGCTAATAGAATAGAAAAGACCAACAGCTAACACAACGCACGTAGAACGGAGATTAAGATAAGAAACGTTCTTGAAGCAGACTAACGCTCCCACTTTGCTGAGGACTATTATTCCCAATGATCAAGTAGGTGCTATTGCTTGCTAAAATAGTTTGACTTAGTGCTGTCCTCCGTGTGAGTGTGTAGGTAGTAAGTTTTAAGGACACTGTGTGAAATGTATGCATAATCTCTT
>JAWQFJ010015381.1:0-20000 GCA_034096865.1 Theodoxus fluviatilis
CTTGTGGAGTTGCTGTAATCCATGTTAAGGGGAGTAATGCTGCATCTGAATTCCGACTGGATCTGTCATCCAGCACTCAGCAATTTAAAAATAAACTCCCAGTGCTGTTGTATTTGAAGTCCAAATATTGCAGTTGCCAAGCTTGAACATAACAATTAGGGTCAGTAGGTGGGGCCGACTTTTTTCTATCTAAATAGGCCATGTGTGTGTGTACATTTAAGAAATGTCATGTATACAGTAGATTCGTCTGAACATAAATCAAAATTTCCCTTCTACCAAAAACAATTTTCTCATGTGGTGCTCATAGTCATAGGGAAGATGGGACAGCACACGGTTTGTTGTTTACCTTCCATTTTTTTCATTATTCCCCCCTCAACAACTGGAAAAAAGTTTAGGGCCGACAGGAAAATATAGGGTTGGAACCCCATCATAACCACAACTCTTTTTTGGGTGGGTGGGTGTATGTGTTTTGGTCCAATTCTTTCCTCACTGCAGAAGTGACCCACGGCAGAAGCCCGACCAGACTGCACTCAACACATGTACAACACGTGTATGACACGTGTGCGACACATGTGCGACACATGTGTGACACATGCACAACACATGTAGCAGACACATGTACAACACATGTACAACACACGCATACTACACATGTACACACATACACAACACATACACAACCCACACACAACACATACACAACACACACACAACACATACACAACACATACACAACACACACACAACATACACAACACATACACAACACATACACAACACATACACAACACATACACAACACATACACAACACATACACAACACATACACAACACATACACAACACATACACAACATACACACAACATACACACAACACATACACAACACATACACAACACATACACAACACATACACAACACATACACAACACATACACAACACATACACAACACATACACAACACACACACAACATACACACAACACATACACAACACATATACACAACACACACACAACACATACACAACACATACACAACACATACACAACACATACACAACACATACACAACACATACACAACACATGCAGCAGACACCTACCAGGCCCTTGCTGCTGCTGCCAGGAGCGGGGCTGGCAGTCCTCAGGCTGGGGTCCAGGTTGACGTAGCCGTGGCTGGTCAGCGAGTGGGTTGGGGGCAGCGTGTCCACACTGCTGGTCACATTGACATAGCCATGGGTGGTGGCGGGTGTATGGGGGAAAGGGGGACCCCTGGCCAGGGTGGACGGGGGTCCCTGGGCCCCCGAGTTGGGGGTTGAGATCACGCTGGAGCGAGGGGGGCGGGAGGGGGGCAGGTCTCCACTACCTCCAGTCTGGCTGGGGGCAGGCTGGGGGGCGGACTCCGACTTGGCTGTGGATGGAATGACATGAAGCAGGCTGACGCATTGTGCAACTGGATGGAAAGGTCAGGATGGACTGGTTGGATTGGATCCACTGATGGATGGATGGACAGGGTGGACAGTGGATGGATGGACTGATGGATGGATATAAAAATGCAAAGATGCACTGATAGACAAATGAATGCAGAGAATAACAAATGCATGGATGGATGGATGGACAGTGGATGAATGGATGGACAGAAAGTGAAATGGGATAAGTGTGGATGGATGGATAGATGGATGGATGGATGGACAAAAAACAAAATAGGAGAAGTGTGGAGGCATGGATGGTGGGGTGGAAGGGGAGAGACACTTACTGGAGGAGGGGGGTGCAGGCTGGAGGGAGGGGGGTGGAAGGGGAGAGACACTTACTGGAGGAGGGGGGTGCAGGCTGGAGGGAGGGGCCGGGCTCCAGGCCAGAGGGAACACCTCCTTCCCCAAAAGGGAAAGGTGAGCCTTCAGGCTGGCTGTGAAAGGTCAGGAGGTCAAGGTTGGGGACGTTGCCAGGCGACTGCAGCTGAGGACTGGGACTAGGGCTGATTGCTGGCTGTAACATGTTGTCATCGCTGTTGTCATCGCTGTTGTTATCAAACTGTCATTGCCATCATTGTGAACTTTTATCAATATAATTGTTGCCAAAATTGTCATAATATCATCATCATCATCACTGTCATCAGCAACAAGAGTTCACTTACAAAATGCATGTTCTTGACATCTGTTGTTTGACGCTTATCTGACGTTCGACTACCTTGCACCCATTCAAATACACTTTCCTGTAGAAAATGCCACCTTTGCTTTGATGTTTTTAAACTGTCCTTAATCAATGAAGAAAGCCTGCTATTCCCATGACAAGTGTCACACCGTTGGACTGCCATCTTATGCTACCTAAGTGGACCTTCAGGGGGGAGTCCACCCTTCTTTGGCAGCATGGCAAACTGGCTGAGGCAGAATAGCTGTCAGCATGATCACTGGGACCACACAAGTATACAGGATGGAAGGGTGATGTGCTCCTTCCAAGTCATCATCACTACCTTCAACAGTTAAACTTCTTCCACATGACACCTGTTAACATATTCAACATGAATCAACATGTCCAAAGGTAAAATACAACCAATTTAAAATGGCAAGTTTTCGACTAACATAGTCTTCATCACACAGAGTCACTTGCATTTTATCCGCCTCACTGTAAGTACGTCCCTCTTTTTGCCAGCTGTGCCTGATGAAGACTTCTTAGTTGAAAATGTGTGCTTTTTAATCAGTTGTGTTTTACATTCGTCCTTGTTTTACTGTACAACAGAAGAAACTTTACAAGTGTGCTGTGTGTTCAGTTTGAGGCTCTGTCCTGTGCAGGCACCAAGTTGGTGAATGACCATAATCTTTTGCACACATTATGTGCACAACAAACAGCCACACTGACAGACAAGGACAGCTGCACTGACAAGGACAGCCACACTGACAGACAAGGACAGCTGCTTTGACGAGGGCAGCCACACTGACAACAGCCACACTGACAACAGCCACACTGACAAGGACAGCCACACTGACAAGGACAGCCACACTGACAAGGACAGCCACACTGACAAGGACAGCCACACTGACAAGGACAGCCACACTGATGAGGACAGCCACACTGTTGAGGACAGCCACACTGACAACAGCCACACTGACAAGGACAGCCGCACTGACAAGGACAGCTGCACTGAAGACAGTCACACTGACGAGGGCAGCCACACTGACAAGGGCAGCCACACTGATGAGAACATACACACTGAGGACAGCCACACTGACAACGACAGCCACACTGACGAGGACAGCTGCACTGACAAGGACAGCTGCACTGAAGACAGACACACTGACGAGGGCAGCCACACTGAGGCCAGCCACACTGACAAGGACAGTTGCACTGACGAGGACAGCCGCACTGACAAGGACAGCTGCACTGAAGGCAGTCACACTGACGAGGGCAGCCACACTGACAAGGGCAGCCACACTGACGAGAACATACACACTGAGGACAGCCACACTGACAACGACAGCCACACTGACGAGGACAGCTGCACTGACGAGGACAGCCACACTGATGAGGACAGCCACACTGACAAGAACAGCCACACTGACAAGGACAGCTGCACTGACGAGGACAGCCACACTGACGAGGACAGCTGCACTGACAAGGACAGCTGCACTGACAAGGACAGCCACACTGACAAGGACAGCCACACTGACAAGGACAGCCACACTGACAAGGACAGCCACACTGACAAGGACAGCTGCACTGACGAGGACAGCTGCACTGACAAGGACAGCTGCACTGACAAGGACAGCTGCACTGAAGACAGCCACACTGACGAGGGCAGCCACATTGACGAGGACATACACACTGAGGATATACACACTGTGGACAGCCACACTGACAAGGACAGCCACACTGACAAGGACAGCTGCAATGAGGACAGCCGCACTGACGAGGACAGCCACACTGACAAGAACAGCCACACTGACAAGGACAGCCACACTGACAAGGACAGCCACACTGAGGACAGCCACACTGAGGACAGCCACACTGAGGACAGCCACACTGACAAGGACAGCCACACTGACGAGGACAGCCACACTGACGAGGACAGCCACACTGACAAGGACAGCCACACTGACGAGGACAGCTGCACTGACAAGGACAGCCACACTGACAAGGACAGCTGCACTGACGAGGACAGCCACACTGACAAGGACAGCCACACTGACGAGGACAGCCACACTGACAAGGACAGCCACACTGACAAGGACTGCTGCACTGACGAGGACAGCCACACTGACAAGGACTGCTGCACTGACTAGGACAGCTGCACTGACGAGGACAGCCACACTGACAAGGACAGCTGCACTGACAAGGACAGCCACACTGACGAGGACAGCCACACTGACAAGGACTGCTGCACTGACGAGGACAGCCACACTGACGAGGACAGCTGCACTGACGAGGACAGCCACACTGACGAGGGCAGCCACACTGACAAGGGCAGCCACACTGACGAGGACATACACACTGAGGACAGCCACACTGACAAGGACAGCCACACTGACGAGGACAGCTGCACTGACGAGGACAGCCACACTGACGAGGACAGCCACACTGACAAGGACAGCCACACTGACAAGGACAGCTGCACTGACAAGGACAGCTGCACCGACGAGGACAGCCTTCAACACTCACCGCATTGTTCTGTGGAATTCTGACAGGAGGAAGTGGGGTGAAGCTGGGACTCCTGTAGGAGGGCAAAGAATCATAGTTAATGGCCAACAAAACACAAAGGAAAATCCACATGTCGCCAAGACAGATGATGGTGAACATGCGTCTAAAAGATGGATGCCGTTTCATTGCAAGACATTACTCATTTTGCATGGTTTTCTGTTGATTGGCCACTATAAATAGTACCTACTGTATCCTTGCACGTTTTGTTTAGTTACTGAGCTTTTTCTGAGATTTTTTCAGAAGAAATGATTCTCTTGCAAACGATGGGTGTGAAGAACTGTTGCATCCAAAATGTTAACAGCACCAAATTTCTCGACTGCCATTCAGCAAAAGTTAGGCAGAAAAAGAAAAAGTGTGCCTAGCTGAGCTGCATGACAGTATCATCAAAGATGTCATTGGTATCATGTACATGAGCGGTGTGCAGCTATTGTAGACAATGAATCTGCACCCTGCATCACCCTGGATTTAGGAAAAAGCTGTGGTTAAAGGTATCTGATGTAGTCACAACATTTAATGTAACATCTGAAATCTTGCAGACATTTAGAAGATCACTGGAGTATCAGCAAGACACTCAATGTATTAATTGCCCATCAATTCAGAATTCTGCATTTCAAGCTAACCAAACACACATGTTTAATGCACACACACACACACACACACACAGTGGGTGGGGTGAGGGGTGGGTGGGTGGGGTGGGGGTGGGTGGGTGGGGTGAGGGGTGGGTGGGTGGGGTGAGTGGGTGGGGTGAGGGATGGGTGGGGGGTGGTATGAGGGGTGGGTGGGTGGGGTGAGGGGTGGATGGGGTGGGGGGTGGGTGGGGTGAGGGGTGGGTGGGGTGAAGGGTGGGTGGGTGGGGTGAGGGGTGGGGTTTGGGGTGGGTTGGTGGGGTGAGTGGGTGGGATGGGGGTGTAGAGGGCCACATCTGGTCATACCTTAAGGTGTCTATCAGTTCCTGGTCTATTTTCGCTAGGTGCGCATCATGGAGCAGAACCTGCCTGCTTCTGCTACAACTGGGCTGTTAGGCTCAGGTCTCTGGTATTCCCCCTGACCCAAACCCAGCACAGATGCCTTCTCTGGTGACTGCCATAGCCCTTGCCACGCTTGCGTTCTGGCATGTCCGTGTACTATCCAGGCTTATTCATCAGCATACCCATATGACGTCATTCCACTGTTTATGAGTTTTAGATTCTTGCATCATACACACAGCAAAATACTCTGGTTGCAACCACTACCCCTATGGATCAGCCCGTGTAAATAACCTTTATGTTTAGTACAAACACCAATAACAAAGAGACCAGCATTCAACACATGCAGGCCTCACGAAGACCAAGATTAGAGGAAGAAGGACAAATCAAAACTGCAAGGCAATCCAGGACCCTCACCTCCACCACAGGATAGGGGTCGGGGGTCGAGGCAGGGGGGCCAGGGGGAGGGAGACAGAGAAGGGGGACTGTACTGGGGGGCGCAGAGGTGAGGCCAGGCACCTACAACCAGATGCCGCATCTGACTCACTTCCACAACAGCACAGCACCGCTCTACACTGCCACCACCTCATCAGCAAATAAGGTGTCCTCATGGGACACGGGGTACAGAGCTCCAACACCCAGCAACCCCTTCAGCTTGCACAGCCCAGAGCTCAGCCAAGCCTGAGCTACTTAGTTCACAAAGTCAGAACTTCAAGGAATGCAGACCAACTTCAGATCTCAGTTCAGAATTGTCAATGAACACTGGACCAATCAAGTTCACAATTCCTGAACTCAAATGCAACACACAATGGAACCAACAATTTAGCATGCCAAATCAAATTTACCAACTCAACTTGAACTAAGTTGAACTGTTAAAGAACTTGGCTTTAAGGCCAGACATGGCAGCTAATGTTGGACCAAGTTTGCTGTCATTTGTTTTGTATCTCTTTTTAGTCAACAAATGTATACTGATGTAGGAGCTAAAAAATGATAATGCCTGATAATATATGTCATCAGTTTCCATGGCAACGATCCAAAATGGCTGCCAAACAAAAAAAATCAAAAGCCTATAACTTCTATTCTATGAAACTGATTCCAATTTTGTTTCTTGCAATTGGTTTAATTCCTCAATGGTCACATATTTACGTTGTTTCAATGCATTTGGATGGTTATGGATTTTTATTTATTTATTTTTATAAAAAGGCCTACACAGGTGTGTGTTTTAACCGCCTGATTATGATTTATGAAGAAACTACATGGTTTAAGTCAATGAGCAAACATAATTATCTTCAAAAATATCCAAACTAGCAGTGTGCCAAAGTAGAAGTATTTATCTTCAAAACTTACTGAGCCTTAGGGATTTGAAGACACCAAGACGCACACAAAGCACAAAACGCAGAAAAAGGGGAAGAAAGAAGGCTAAAACAACACTTACAGATTGATGGTCCCTGCTCCATGCAGACAGCAAAATCCAGTGTGATTTTTCACAAGTATACATATGCAGCACACAGAAGTAAAAATATTCCATTTGAAGTCCCATTGATGAAATATATTTCACCTAATAATATTATATACGTTAATGCTGAGAGCAACCGGCGAACTCGAAGTTCAACTCGAAGCCGATATTCGTAACGCTGACTCATTGAACCCTTCAGTCTTGGCCTTTTTTACAAGTATACATATGCAGCACACAGAAGTAAAAATATTCCATTTGAAGTCACATTGATGAAATATATTTCACCTAATAATATATATATTATTGCAGAGAGCAACCGGCGAACTCGAAGTTCGAATCGAAGCCGATATTCGTAACACTGACTCATTGAACCCTTCAGTCTTGGCCTTTTTAGCAGCAGCTGCTTGCTTTGCTTGCAGGCGACGCTTTTGTTTCTGTGGACAAGGCATTCTCTTTGATTACTGTTACAATTGTGTTGAGCAATTTCGAGAAATAGCCTTGAAATATGATGAACAGTCCAAAGTCGCGTGGAACAATGCAGCCATATTGTTTACAACCGCGGTGCATTGTGGGCAGGCCGAGTGAATCGACGAGGTGTTTGCTGTGCTCTGATTGGCTAAACTTTGACCCAGACGCTAACGCTATCAATGAAATAGTAATGCGTAGCCTTATATGGAAATCTATCGCAAACATTGCCGCTCATTCAAATGCTGGTGACCAATCGCAGTGAAGTCTATTTTTGTCGACAGTGCAGGGCAACACAGCTTCGAAACGTGAGCTATCTGGTGGTACCAAACATCGCATATTTCCCAAAGCGTTGCTATGCGTTTGAGGGCTTTAAAAATGGCCATGTTTCAGAATCCTTAGCATAAATATCCAAGCCCACGCTTTTGTAATAATGTTTTAACGACTTTTGCCTATTTTTTTTACAAGATGTTATTGTTGGAGTCGATAGATTAGATGTTGAGGAAGCAAATTCTGCAAAAATCCGAAAATCACTTTTTTGGTCTAAAACAGCTGCCGTGTCTGGCCTTAAAAGCCAGATTATGAAAACCACACACAGACAGGCACACACGTAAGCACACACACACATGCATGCACACACACATACACACAGGTACACACACACGCACACACTCACAGACACACACACACACTCACACACACACACACGTACACACACACACACACACTCACACACACACTCACACACACACACACACACACACACACACACACACACACACACACACACACACACACACACACACACACACTCAAAGTAAAGACTACTACAGCAGGAAGAACACTAAAGACTGAAATGAAACACCTTTTGGTAACCCATTGAAGGCAAAATTGAACATCCAATAAGGCAGCAGTCAAAGCAAGCATTCAAAACCTTTTGGAACAGAATAACACAGCTTTAAGAGAGACACACACTCAAATCAGCACATTCTGGCTGTACTCCCTTCTAGTATGCATACACCTGTGTTTGCATGCATGTGGGTGCTTTGTATGTGCACCTGTGTGAGTGCTTGCACTTGCTCACATGTGAGCATGTGCACATGAGAAAATGGGAACAAGTCAAACATTTGTGTTCATCTTGGTGAAAGTGGTACACTCCAGCACACTGTCATCACATTATTTCACTTCAGGCAAGGATTGCTATTGGGGTGCATTCAAGTAAGAAACCCCAACAAAGATTGATCGGCAAACCCTTGAGATATTGTTTGAAGTTAACAATCTCTGCCGTTTGCAGAGAGGATGCAAATTCAACTCTTCAGCAGGGGATAACACTACACACAGTCGTGAAGAAAAAGGGAAAATGAGCTGAGCTCTACCAGGTAATAGAATTGCAAACATTCAGGTGACAATTCCAAAACTGCAACTTCAAGAAAAATCAATGCCAGCATTAAGTATATACAGGTTCTGCACCGGCTTCAAG
This sequence comes from Theodoxus fluviatilis, assembly GCA_034096865.1. Classification (NCBI taxonomy): domain Eukaryota; kingdom Metazoa; phylum Mollusca; class Gastropoda; order Cycloneritida; family Neritidae; genus Theodoxus; species Theodoxus fluviatilis. The sequence goes on from JAWQFJ010015381.1 coordinate 9,063, forward strand.
ATGAAAGTTACATTTCTGGAGTAAAGAACCGGCAGTTGAAAGAGAAAAGCAAACACAAGTGAACATGATTTTTCCAAGGAAAAGCAAAGACAATGAAACATGGAGTTCCAAGGAAAAGCAAAGACAATGGAACACGGAGTTCCAAGGAAAAGCAAGGACTTGGACACAGAAAGCAAACAGGCCAAAATGGCCTCCAAGACCTGGCAAACCATGGGCCTCTAGGAGTCCACAGCAGGTGAAAGCTGACGGTCAGAGAAAGAAAAAGTCAGGCACCTCCCTTGCACTTCTGTCATGAGGTCTGCTGTCTGCATGTAAAGTGAGTGAGCACTCCCTCCATCCACCTCCCTTGCACTTCTGTCATGAGGTCTGCTGTCTGCATGTAAAGTGAGTGAGCACTCCCTCCATCCACCTCACTTGCACTTCTGTCATGAGGTCTGCTGTCTGCATGTAAAGTGAGTGAGCACTCCCTCCATCAACCTCCCTTGCACTTCTGTCATGAGGTCTGCTGTCTGCATGTAAAGTGAGTGAGCACTCCCTCCATCCACCTCACTTGCCCTTCTGTCATGAGGTCTGCTGTCTGCATGTAAAGTGAGTGAGCACTCCCTCCATCCACCTCCCTTGCACTTCTGTCATGAGGTCTGCTGGGTCATGTAAAGTGAGTGAGCACTCCCTCCATCAACTTCCCTTGCACTTCTGTCATGAGGTCTGCTGTCTGCATGTAAAGTGAGTGAGCACTCCCTCCATCCACCTCACTTGCACTTCTGTCATGAGGTCTGCTGTGTGCATGTAAAGTGAGTGAGCACTCTCTCCATCCACCTCACTTCTGTCATGAGGTCTGCTGTCTGCATGTAAAGTGAGTGAGCACTCCCTCCATCCACCTCACTTCTGTCATGAGGTCTGCTGTCTGCATGTCAAGTGAGTGAGCACTCCCTCCATCCACCTCACTTCTGTCATGAGGTCTGCTGTCTGCATGTAAAGTGAGTGAGCACTCCCTCCATCCACCTCACTTCTGTCATGAGGTCTGCTGTCTGCATGTAAAGTGAGTGAGCACTCCCTCCATCCACCTCACTTCTGTCATGAGGTCTGCTGTGTGCATGTAAAGTGAGTGAGCACTCCCTCCATCCACCTCCCTTGCACTTCTGTCATGAGGTCTGCTGTCTGCATGTAAAGTGAGTGAGCACTCCCTCCATCCACCTCACTTCTGTCATGAGGTCTGCTGTCTGCATGTAAAGTGAGTGAGCACTCCCTCCATCCACCTCACTTCTGTCATGAGGTCTGCTGTCTGCATGTAAAGTGAGTGAGCACTCCCTCCATCCACCTCACTTCTGTCATGAGGTCTGCTGTCTGCATGTAAAGTGAGTGAGCACTCCCTCCATCCACCTCACTTCTGTCATGAGGTCTGCTGTCTGCATGTAAAGTGAGTGAGCACTCCCTCCATCCACCTCACTTGCACTTCTGTCATGAGGTCTGCTGTCTGCATGTAAAGTGAGTGAGCACTCCCTCCATCCACCTCACTTGCACTTCTGTCATGAGGTCTGCTGTCTGCATGTAAAGTGAGTGAGCACTCCCTCCATCCACCTCCCTTGCACTTCTGTCATGAGGTCTGCTGTCTGCATGTAAAGTGAGTGAGCACTCCCTCCATCCACCTCCCTTGCACTTCTGTCATGAGGTCTGCTGTCTGCATGTAAAGTGAGTGAGCACTCCCTCCATCCACCTCCCTTGTAGTTATGTCATGAAGTCTGCTGTCTGCATGTACAGTAAGCATGTATGATACATTTCTAAAGCATGTGCTTCCAGTCTGAAGGCTGCACAAGTCACAGGAGCAGAAAGAAGTCAGAGATACATCACATGCACTGCCAGTGTGCTTCTCTATCCCTTCTTTCATCTGTCTTCCAATTCATCCATGCATCCATCTTTCCATCTGTGCTCACATCCAGCCCATGAACTTCCTGTCTGCCCATACAACCATCTACCCATTCTCAGTCTATCCACCAGACACCCTTCCAAAGCCACAGTCAGATCAGGCTATCCACCAGACACCCTTCCAAAGCCACAGTCAGATCAGTCTATCCACCAGACACCCTTCCAAAGCCACAGTCAGATGGGACGCACCGCTCAGGGGAGTTCTGTATCAGTCCATACGCCCCCTGCATGGCCAGGGGGGGGCGCGCGGGGATGGGGGGCCGACTGTTGGAGTTGAGGGGGTGGCGCACGTGCTGCTGGCGCTTGGGGTGACTGTGCCATTTCTCGTCACACTTGTCACATAGCTGCTTGTGGTCACACGTCTCGCAGAAGTGACTGGCACTCCTGTCTCCGCAAATGTCACACACTGGAGAGAAAGAGAGAAAGAAAGTGAAAAAGAAATGCACAGGTGGTTCAAAGAAAAACAACCTGAATGATGAACAGCAAATCAGTGCACTCAGTCTGCCTCGGATTCAACGAGCTTCGACAGAAATCTTCAGAAACTGACACAGTGCTGCCAGCCAGCTGTTTATGAGTGTCCAGGTACAGCAGTGTGCCCATGAAAACTTTGCAGACCTCATGACTATTGGGGGAAAAATGTTAATGGCTATCAAAATGCCCAGTCTGATCCGAAGGCCGAACAGAACAGCAGCCAACAGACAACTGTCCAAGCTCTTAGTAACTAGGGCCCTAAGCAAACATCAGAAGTCAACATACTCATCATCATTGCTTCCCTATTTCTCTCTACTGATGTCTTCATTTTTGTCGTTGTTGTTATCACTATTGTCACTATCAATGTCGTCATCATCATCATCACAGCCAGCATAAAATTCTCACCCTGTTCCATCACTTACTTAGCTACAAGATGGTAGTAAACTTGCATTCATCTTGGCATTTTTGTCTTGTTTAGAAAGTTAACAGTCCAAAGATGCCTTATCCGACACCTCATCATTGCTCTTCATCATCATTTTCCACACATCAATGATGATTGTTCAACACCAGGGAAGGCCACCGACATTGTCAATGCCTGTGGTTCCAGCAGGGCTCTGTGGCCAAGTGGATAGCATGCTTGACCTGCAGTTGCCTGCTACTAGAGGTGTGGTATTTGAAGCTGCGCAGTTACCAGAGTTGCATCCTTGAGTAAGGTGCTTAATCCACATTGCTACTCCCCACCCAGGAGTAAAATCAGGTACCTGTGAGGGCAGTAATTACACACTGTAGAGCAATTAACCCTTGTGCATAGCTGCAAGCCAGCATTGGTTGGAATGCCTCCCCAGGCAGTGGAGTTGGTGCTGGAACCTGACTGACGTATCTGTCTGTCACTGTGTAGTATCTATGTCACTGTGTAGTATCTATCTGTCAGTGTGTGTCATATCTGTCTGCCACTGTGTGTCATATATGTCTGTCACTGTGTGTCATATCTGTCTGTCACTGTGTGTCGTATCTGTCTGTCACTGTTTAGTATCTGTCTGTCACTGTGTAGTATCTATCTGTCACTGTGTGTCCTATCTGTCTGTCACTGTGTGTCGTATCTGTCTGTCACTGGGTGTCGTATCTGTCTGTCACTGTGTAGTATCCATCTGTCACTGTGTGTCCTATCTCTCTGTCACTGTGTAGTATCTATCTGTCACTGTGTCCTATCTGTCTGCCACTGTGTGTCGTATCTGTCTGTCACTGTGTGTCATATCTGTCTGTCACTGTGTGTCGTATCTGTCTGTCACTGTGTGGGTGTTATCTGTCTGTCACTGTGTGGGTGTTATCTGTCTGTCACTGTGTGGGTGTTATCTGTCTGTCACTGTGGGTGTTATCTGTCTGTCACTGTGTGGGTGTTATCTGTCTGTCACTGTGTGGGTGTTATCTGTCTGTCACTGTGTGGGTGTTATCTGTCTGTCACTGTGTCGTATCTGTCTGTCACTGTGTGTCGTATCTGTCACTGTGTGTCATATCTGTCTGTCACTGCTTGTCATATATGTCTGTCACTGTGTGTCGTATCTGTCTGTCACTGTGTGTCATATCTGTCTGTCACTGTGTGTCGTATCTGTCTGTCACTGTGTGTCATATCTGTCTGTCACTGTGTGTCGTATCTGTCTGTCACTGTGTCGTATCTGTCTGTCACTGCGTGTCATATCTGTCTGTCACTGTGTGTCGTATCTGTCTGTCACTGTGTGTCATATCTGTCTGTCACTGCATGTCATATCTGTCTGTCACTGTGTGTCATATCTGTCTGTCACTGCGTGTCATATCTGTCTGTCACTGTGTGTCATATATGTCTGTCACTGAGTGTTGTATCTGTCTGTCACTGTGTGTCATATCTGTCTGTCACTGTGTGTCATATCTGTCTGTCACTGCGTGTCGTATCTGTCTGTCACTGTGTGTCATATCTGTCTGTCACTGAGTGTTGCATCTGTCTGTCATTGCGTGTCATATCTGTCTGTCACTGTGTGTCGTATCTGTCTGTCACTGCGTGTCGTATCTGTCTGTCACTGTGTGTCATATCTGTCTGTCACTGTGTCATATATGTCTGTCACTGTGTAGTATCTGTCTGTCACTGTGTGTCGTATCTGTCTGTCACTGTGTGTCATATATGTCTGTCACTGTGTGTCATATATGTCTGTCACTGTGTGTCATATGTCTGTCACTGTGTGTCATATCTGTCTGTCACTGCGTGTCATATCTGTCTGTCAGTGTAGTATCTATCTGTCACTGTGTGTCCTATCTGTCTGTCACTGCGTGTTATATATGTCTGTCACTGTGTGTCGTATCTGTCACTGTGTCCTATCTGTCTGTCACTGTGTGTCGTATCTGTCACTGTGTGTCATATCTGTCTGTCACTGTGTGTCATATATGTCTGTCACTGTGTGTCGTATCTGTCTGTCACTGTGTCATATCTGTCTGTCACTGTGTGTCGTATCTGTCTGTCACTGTGTGTCATATCTGTCTGTCACTGTGTGTCGTATCTGTCTGTCACTGTGTGTCGTATCTGTCTGTCACTGTGTGTCATATCTGTCTGTCACTGTGTGTCGTATCTGTCTGTCACTGTGTGTCATATCTGTCTGTCACTGCATGTCGTATCTGTCACTGTGTGTCGTATCTGTCTGTCACTGTGTGTCGTATCTGTCTGTCACTGTGTGTCATATATGTCCTTGACTGTGTGTCGTATCTGTCTGTCACTGTGCTTGTTGTCAAGTTCCAGTGAAAGATTGATCAAGCTGCCCAGTAAACAGGGGGCAAAGTGCAAAGCAGGGGGCAAAGTGCAAAGCAGGGGGCAAAGTGCAAAGCAGTTTGAGACTCATGTAGGTGTGAAGTCGCTATATAAAACCACACTTCTTCCACCTCTAGGTCAAAGCCCCGACTCCTGTCAGCCTGTCTGCTCTGTGGGTCACTTACCCTGGTGGGGCTGGGGGGTGGGGGGCTGGGAGGGGGAGGGGAAGGCTCTGTGGGGGCTCCATGGTTGGGGGGAGGCTGGCTGAGGACGGGCGGTGGTGGCTTCTTCGCCTGTGTGAGAAAAACAGAAAGTATAGTTTTGACTCATCGTGTCTGATATTTTTTTCCACTGGATTCCACCACATCACTTTGTCAAACTGATCAAGGCACGTTTCTAATCATATTAGCATGTAGTTCCACTTAGAATTACAGTTTCAAAACTTTCCTTTCCTTCTTTTTCACTTATGAAGGCATCACATTGACCACTGCATTATTAAAAGGCAGGTACATCATTCAATGCAAAGATATTATCATTACTTCTAAAGCTTCTTCAGATTTGTCCAGTTGAAGAAAAATCATGACAACAGACCAAATTCACACTAACAGTGGCTGGGGACTGGAAGAAGAGACTGGGTGTTGCCTCCATTTCTGGCGCCGGGATGCTTTTCGGCTGCAGAGCGTGCACCACCTCCCTGTCAATCACACAGCAAGGCAAGGGTGCAGACAATGCCACCACCACTCTCACCACGAGGTTTCTCACATCTCCTTCCAATACCTCTCGAAGTCTCATTTCCCTGGCTAAATTCACTATAGGTACAGGTTTCAAGAGAGGAGCTACATCACTGAAGATGGATGGATGGGTGGGTGGATAGATGGATGGATGGATGGATGGATGGATGGGTTGATGGATGGGTGGGTGGATGGGTGGGTGGATGGGTGGGTGGATGGATGGGTGCGTGGGTGGATGGATGGATGGATGGATGGACGGACGGGTGGGTGCGTGGGTGGTTGCGTGGGTGGGGATGGATGGATGGATGGATGGATGGATGGATGAATGGATGGATGGATGGATGGATGGTGTCATGAGCGCGGTTGTCAGGCGCTGGGCAGAATGCACGTGTTCGAGGTGAAGTTATAATTACGTCAGTTAGATTTGTTAATTCTCGTGCTACATGAGCTTCTTGGTACTGAGGGATGGGAGTTAGCAATAAAAACAGCGAGTGTTGGACAGTACGGGGCTCCCTATCACTGTGTGTTGGCAGACAGCCTGGTCGGGTGCTGTCGGGGAGCGGGGCGACGTCAAGAGCTTGGGCTCTGTGTGTGGGTTGTTTGTGTGGCCGGGGAGTGGCGCTGCAAAACTGTGAGTAGTTTGGTGCCGTGTGTTTTCATGCCCTGTGAGGTGGCGGATTTGTAGTGAGAGAGTGTTGTTTGTAACTCTCTGGGGTTGCTACGGCTGTGTTCGCCGTGTGTTGACGTGTGTTACGGCTGTGTTTGCCGGGTATCAATGTTCTGCGGTGTTTGGCGGATATAAGGGCTTTGTTGCTTGCCACTGTGAGTCTTTTTACGGCTGTGTTTGCCGGATATCAATGTTCTGCGGTGTTTGGCGGACATAAGGTATTTGCTGTTTGCAGCTGTGGGGTTTACGGATGTAGTTGCGGTGTGGCGATGTTTTGCGGTGTTGGGCGGACAGGCGTGAATGGCTGTTTGTAATTTTTGAGTGCGTCGGCGGTGTTCGCCGGGCATTGATTGTTGTGCAAATGTTATTTTCTTGTTTCACAATACAACTTGTCTAGTTTGCATACCTGTGTCGAGTTGTGTTTTCACTCATGTAGACCCCGGGCAATCCGGGTCGTAACAGATGGATGGACAGACAGATGCATGGATGGATGGATGGATGGATGGACGGACGGGTGGGTGGATGGATGGATGGATGGATGGATGGATGGATGGATGGATGGATGGATGGATGGATGGATGGACATACATATGCACGGATGGATGGATGGAGTTTTACAGCCTATCAGCCATTATAGGCGACATCACAGAAGAGGCAAGGCAGGTGTGAAGAGATTACAGATCAAAACCATTATAGCACTTTAGCAGCCTTTTTTCCCCCTTCATTTTTTTTCCCCTCCATCTTCTCTCCATCTTCCAACCTCCCTCTTCCTTTTCACTCTTCCACTTTCCATATGATCACATCAATGTAGACCATGTACTCTGTTCAGCATGTGTGTGGCAGTGAAATCTGTTCTTTGAAATGCTTTGATATTTGAACATGTTCTCACTCATGGGAAGATTAGATACATAGAACCATGGATCTATCTCAATTTCCTGTTATCAACTGTGCTCCTGCTCTTCCCTTTTTCTCACCCTACTCAACAAATCCTGCAATGCCACACTCATCTCTTTGTATACACACATGCACACACACACGCATGCACACACACACAAGCACGCACGCACACTCACACACACACACACCTGGTGGAGGCTGGGATGAATTCCTCAAGACTGTGGGGGCGGGGGTGGTACCCCCCCAGGTAGCACTCCATTTCACGCCGCGCCAGCACAATGTCAGCCACCAGGTTGACGGTGTAGAGAGGGTCTGGCTCGCAGGAGTCAGGAAAGTAGAGGCCATCTTCTACCTCTTCCCTGTAGCCCAGCTGCTTCATAATGGCACGTGCCCCCTGTCATCACACGGGAGAGGTAGCAGCAATGTTTCTGGGGGCTAACACAAACACAAGGCATTGATAGTGTTCTCCATTAATGTTTCCTGGATGTTGTGAGAAAATATTTTACTGGCAATGAAAACAAGCTCTCAAAACTATTTGTTCACATTCTCACAAGGAAAACTTTGTGGCATGTGCTTGCAGTTATCTCCGTCTTTTTTTGAAGTGCAGTTAGTGGCTGGGATTGGGAGATAGCAGCTTCTAGTTCTAGTTCACAGCATTAGTGTCTTGGGCCACAGTAAATAATAAAGTTGTCTTCAGCAATTTTGGTTTCATCCTGGTTCACTAGAAATCCCCCAGGACCTCAGCTCTGAAATGTTTCATTACTTCAAACTCAGATGTGTATCCCTTCCAGTCACAAAGACACCAGAATCAGGAGTATCTCAGTCGAAGATATCAGACATAGATGTGACATTTTATGAGACACACAAAACAGGCCCAGGAGTGTACTATAAAATGCTGCAGACAAATGAGAGAGAGAGAGAGAGAGAGAGAGAGAGAGAGAGAGAAAGACAGAGAAAGACAGAGAAAGACAGACACAGACAGACAGACAGACACAGACATACAGACAGACAGAGACAGACAGACAGACAGACAGACAGACAGACAGACAGACAGACAGACAGACAGACAGACAGACAGACAGACAGACAGACACACAGACACACAGACAGACACACAGAGAAACTGAACTGAACTTTATTGCTTAGTCCATCTGCTCATTGCAAGCACAGTGTCAAAAAAGAGGAGAGAGAGAGAGACGAGAGAGGGAGAGAAGAGAAGAGAGAGAAGAGAGAGGGAGAGAGAGAGAGAGGAGAGAGGAGAGGGAGGGAGAAGAGAGGGAGGCGAGAGAGAGAGAGTAGACGAGGAGAGAGAGAGGAGAGAGAGAGAGAGAGAAGACGAGGAGAGCGGAGAGGAGAGATAGAGAGGAGAGTAGAGAGAGAGAGAGAGAGAGAGAGGAGAGAAGGCAGAGAAGAGCAAGAAGAGAGATAGAGAGAGAGAGAGAGAAAGCGAGAGAGAGGAGAGAGAGAGGAGAGTGAGAGAGAGGAGAGCGAGAAGAGAGACGAGATCGAGAGAGGCAGAAGAGAGAAAGAGAGAGAGAGCGAAAAAGAGCGAGAGAGAGCAGAGAGCGAGAGAGAGAGAGAGACGAGAGAGAGAGAGCGGAGAGAGAGAGAGAGAGCAGAGAGATGAGAAGCAATAGTAGCAAGAGATGCGAGCAACGAGAGAGAGAGGAGCAAGAGAGCGAGAGAGCGAGAGAGAGAGAGAGCAGAGACGAGAGAGAGAGACAGACAGACAGAGAGAAGAGAGGAGAGAGAGCAGCAGAGAGAGCAGAGAGAGATGGAGAGAGAGAGAAGAGATGAGAGAGAGAGGAGAGAGAAAGAGAGAGAGAGAGAAAGAGAGAGAGAGAGAGAGAGAGAGAGAGAGAGAGAGAGAGAGAGAGAGAGAGAGAGATCAACATTACGTTACTGGGTACTACCATGTATAGTCAAGCATAACTCACGCATTATAATACTATAATATAATTATTATAACAATTTTTGCAGCATTAAAAAGCATAACATCTCTACTATGAAGATATCAAAGTCATACATGTATACTACTCAAAATTGGCATAAGCCGTAAGGTGTTGAACATCTTATTTTGTGAAAAAGTTTCCCATATTTTTGGAAATGATTTCCAAAAATGTACACAACTCCGCTGCTAACACATTTCTGCTTCTTGTCGGATTCCATCTCTTCAGATGCGGAAGAAAAACGCCTTCTCGGCATCGAATCCAGGCACTGGCATCAAGACTTTTACACCTCAAATGCTGAAGAGCAACTCTCACTGCTAATGCTGTGATATCTTACTTGCTCACAAGCATTCCCAACATCACACTGTCTATAGCCACTGTGATGTTCTCCAGGAAAGGGAACTCCGTGCGCGTGAAGCACGATACCCCCCTTCAAGGGGCTCCACAAGCGCTCACGTGAAAATGGGGTTGTAAGACATTGACGTACCGCCACATGATCAAGCAACGAAGCTCTGCACAGGCTTCGAGGAGCGGTGGTCGCGGTCCATCCGCCACTCTCCCACAGTGCACATAGAGTGTGATGGAGAATCTTGCCGCAGTCCATGGAGTGGTCACTAGGCAACAGAACAGAGAAAAAGGAGCATGCTTAGAATTGAGTGGAAGGAAATGCGGAAGAAGGGGGAGGATTTGGTCTGTTGTGAGGTGGCATGGCGTTGTGGGTGAGGGGAGACAGGCAGGCAGAGAGGCAGGCAGAGAGGGCAGGCAGAGCGCAGAAGAGCAGGCAGAGGAGGCAGGCGCAGAGACGCAGGCCAGACCGAGATTGAAAAAAAATGGGTGTGGGGCTTAGATTGATGGACAGATACATTGACACAACCAGAAAAGCTTTGTAAAAGTTTTAAAATTGCATTACTCAGAAATGGCTAGTTTTAAGGAACAGGATAGCACGTATCTTCATTACCGTCACTTCTCTAAAAGAATTAGAATAAACACGAGGTTTTAAAGGACTGTCTGATGCGATACATGTAACTACCAAACAAGAAGATGCAAAAAGCCGCATTACGACTCACATGCTTGACCTTGACCTTTATATGACCTTGACCTTCAGGTGACCTTCAAGGTCAAGGTCAAACAACTCAACCTACCAATGACATCATACACAAAGAAATGCTTTACACATTTTTTCCTACCAAAATACATGTGACCTTGACCCAAGGTCAAGGTCATCCAAGGTCATGCAACACAAAGCTGTTAATTCAAGACATAGGAAGCACAATGGTGCTTATTGGCACTTTCTACCATGAGATATAGTCACTTTTAGTGGTTCACTACCCCATTTTGGTCACATTTCATAAGGGTCAAAGTGACCTTGACCTTGATGATATGTGACCAAATGTGTCTCATGATGAAAGTATAACATGTGCCCCACATAATTATTAAGTTTGAAACAGTTATCTTCCATAGTTCAGGGTCAAGGTCACTTCAAAATATGTATACAATCCAACTTTGAAGAGATCCTGTGACCTTGACCTT
>JAWQFJ010015381.1:25000-46667 GCA_034096865.1 Theodoxus fluviatilis
TCTTCAAATGGGTCACAGACAATGCTCCTGTCTATCTGCAAGAACTGCTAAAAGACTACAAGCCAGTGCAAAATTTAAGATCTTCCACTTCCAGTCAAAAACTCATAGATGTTCCAAAGAAAAAAACAAAAGCCTATGGTAACAGGTCATTTTCCTTCACAGGCCCAAAGTGTTGGAACAGCATTCCAAAACGACTCAGAAAGTCATGGAGTCTAAAGGATTTTAAAAAAGGACTAAAAACACATCTTTTTAGCCAAGAACCTTGTTTTGGTGACTATGTTGCGCATTGAGTATGCCTGCTAGGTTTGAAGTCTTGTGCATAACAAGAATACACATACATACATACATACATACTTTAACAGAGTTGCAGCCTCCAGTAGACACTAAGGCCAAAGGAAAAAAATTAATGTGGTTACTGACCTTAGCATTTACTGCCAACCTTAAACTTTTTTGCAATTGGTCTAAAAATAAAAATAAAAAAGGGAAAGAATCAATGGTAATCAACGATATTTAAATAATCAATGAATTTGTGTTGTCCCATCTTACAACAATCAATGTTATTGTTCCAGGCTTTAAATTTTAACGATATACAAAACAGGGTCTACGTTTGGAGTCTAAAACTCTTCATCAAGACAACAACACAAAAAGGAGGCAACACTTAACTCAGTGACTGGTGTGGATGAGAGGAAGTGAAGCTGTGAGGTGCAAGGGGAGAGGGTATGATGAGGTGAACATATTTCACTTTCGTGAGCACGTACTCACGATAGCATCTTCCCTGCCTTGTAAGCACTCCTGGAATCCACTATTTAAGTGGGGGTTTTAACAAGATTTTCAGCAACAGAGAAATTGTACTTTTTGTTTAATCTGGCCTCTTTTAAGTTCTATTAAATAAAAAATTCTACTTCAGACCAACCCACTGACTCTATTTTTTCTAGCCATGTTATCATAACCACACTTTTTTCTTTCTTTTGGCCTTACTCATACTTGGGTGACCACATGTGCCAAATTGGCCTGATGCAACTTGTAAGTTTCATGATTATTTGAGTAAAAATAAATAAGTTTTGAAAGTTATTTAAAAAAATTCTTATCAACATTTTTGCTTTTCTTTTCCCCCTGGCAACACAGGCAGTTGATGTGATTTTGTACATTGTAACATCAGTTGCAGTAGGGTTAAGTCAATTTTTTCACATTCAAACACATTTAACTTGGGCATGTCCAGAGCATTCCTAGGTAGACATGACAACAAAAATAAACTATGGTAAAGGAACACCAGTACAGCAACAGCAGTGCAGAGGCAACAGAAGCTGGTAGAAAAAGTGGCTGAATAGCAACACAGTGAGTAAGTAACCACATCACCACCTCAGGAAAACAGATTTGTTCCCAAAATAAGCTGCGAATCATTGTCATATATATCATTTGCTGCACCAAACTTAGCCTTTTCGGTTCAGTTACATTTCATATGCAAAACATCACTGTCTATGAAAACGAATTCAAACTTTCCTTCAAATACACTTCTTCTGTTTTGTCAACATTCCCAAATTCTATTTTCATTTCATGCACTGCTCTATGTTTGGTACTACCAGCGTCATCAAGTGATCAACAAGCTGAATTCAGTTCAGGCAAGTTCCGATGGTGGCAGTAATGAAAGCATCATACATACTCTAGCGTGAATTGTGATTCAATTAATAAATGCCATACATGTTTACAGAAGATCTGCCAAGTGGATTGTACTTTGTAGTAATCAGTTGTGCCCACATACTCATAATACTGTATTCATCATTTTCAAATCACGGTCTTGTAGGCTGCATGTTCGGTATACTTCAGCTCGCAGTCACTTTGTCAAACGGATAAATCTTCTGTCAATCAATCGATTATAGATCTGGATCATCAGACAACTTATCATCATTCTCACACTCAGTGACATGTGATGTGTAGAGAGTATATTTAGCCGCGGAGATGCAAGAGAATGTCAACACAACCCCGAGTAACTCTTCGGTTATTTCCGTTGTATCTCCACAGCCCGAAGACCATGAAATGAACAATAATTCAAAATGCCATTTATACACTAACCCATACATGAAGAAGGATAAACCCTTCCCAATATCGCGGAAAGTACATGTCTAAACACTTGAAACGCTTGGGCTTGGCTCGAGCCAATGCGCACAGCAGTCAAGTGAAAGTTGACATTTTACAGCATTCTTTCGTCGCTTACTCACTCAGTGACAGAGCAAGATTGTGTTCAATAGACTTTATCAACATACTGATGAATAAAGATATACCAAATCATACTCACCAATTCAATAGTAGTTCCTGATACATTGGTACTTCCATCAATCAGATCGATCGTGTACAGGAAGAAATTTCGCTCGACCTCAAAAAGCTCATGCAACGAACGGTAACTCGTGTCGATGGAGGTGGCGCTGAGAGAATAAAGGCGGAAACGGTAGTCAAGTACACACTCCTTCGATTTGATTTGAATCAATTCCCGAAAAACGTAACTATAATATTTAGCTTATCTTCATTTCGAATATTGCTCTTGTCTCCATGTAGATGATAAAAGCAGCTGCCTGAGTCCATGATGCGAATGTGGTTATAAATAGATATTGGGATTTCTCTCATGGTGATGTGATGTCGTGAACTTACCAAGTTAGCAATATTTATAGAAAGGGGAAACGTGGTACCTTGGTTTTATCCAATGGCAAGTGACTTTGAAGGAAGCGGGCAACAAATATTTTGGGAAATGTGTTTGTGGAAATTTCGCAATTCAGCATCATCAACTACTTTGATAGCTGATATATTAGAGTATGAATGGGCTGCTCATTGTTTTTACTTGGCATTATTTTACTCTCCAAACAAATAGGGGAAAGCAAGGCATTAGGCACCCCCCCCCCCCTTTTTATTTTCGAAAATAATTTTGTTCTGTAAACAGATACATCACAATTGGACAGAGTGAACAAGTTGAGGACACTAATATCCAATGAAACATACTGAGTTTCTTTGGTAACCATGACACTAAATATTTTAAAACACATTGTATTTCTTACAGTGAACTTAATTCATGCCCTTGGGGCAATATAAGCCCCAAGATGTAGGGGCATTAGGCCCCAACCTAAAAGACATATTTGGGTAAGCTCTATCTCTTTTAAAATGTAGAAAATAATAATAAATACACACAGTATAGGAGAAAGAAAACCATAATTTAAATTTTAATGTAATTTTTTCTGAAGCAAGGTACAAATGAAATGATGCAGCCCTAATGCCCCATTGGTCGTCTCCGACAGCTCAAGGCAAATGAGTGTAGAGACCAAAGACTATTAAAACTCATATACAAATCTCCTGCGCCTTGAGCATGCTGCCAGCATGGATATGTGCGCCGTACAAGTGGACATCATCATCATCATCATCATCATCATCATCATCATCATCATCATCATCATCATCATCATCATCAAATTCACACAAAAAATTAACTTGTTTCAAATGATAAAACTTGATTAAAGGTCACAGAAAAGAGCTACTTGCCTCAGGTTTTAAAGTCTTATACTCATTGATCAAGAGAATATAACCCAAGGACCATAGTAAAACCACCCTTTCACTTTTGACATTGTAGGGCAATCCAACAATTTAATTAGGCTGCATGTAATATCATTCATCTTTAAAAAAAAGTGTATGGTCTCCATTTATTTCCTTGATTTGTATATACTTATAGCAGAAACTGTTGTTTACTTGACAGAATGCTACAGAATCCGATACAAAAAAATGTAAGGGCAATAGACTCCAACTCATTCCAATGACATTTTTAGGATAAAGAACAGAAAAAAGATAAACATGCTAATTTAGAGTTAAAGTGAATGTGTGTTTCATCAGTCCTGTTTTGTCTTGTTGACTTGAACTATTTTCATTTTTAGAAACAAAATGCTAAAGTGTGGGGCATTAAACCCCACCTCATTTTGATCGACTCTCGATGGCTTTACTTCTCTCATTCAAGACTAAGAACAGATCAGGAAATTTTAACTCTCAATGCTGAAATATAATCAAACTTATCATTATGAACAAACTTCAATGATATTTTTTATGGAGGAATAAAAATCATCTCTGAAAAATCCAGTCCTTCTTCAAAACTCTGAAAAAATTTCTTTCCAAAGCAGTATATGGTACACAAACTATAATAACATGAAACATCACAAAATTAATGCATGAGCACTTCCCTTGGTGGGTTAGGAAAGCACTGATGCAATTGTCGTGTTCCATTGTTGATCATGAAGTGCGCAACAAACTTAGATGTGAGTGAGGTCTAAGAGGCCAAGTTTTTTCGGACTTTCAACATGGCAGCAAAAGAGTGGTGTAAAATCAACTGGCACTGTGATATACCTATTTCCGACTGGGTCAAAACCACACGTCGTTCCTGAGAAAAACTAACTCTGATTGGTTTAAGCTCATTTTGGAAATAAAATGACAAAAACTGAAATAACGTGTTTTTTTTCTTCTTCAAAGTGGTCACTAATGTCCCCCGGGGCTTTAAATACCCCACTTTCCCCTATCGCACAGTAGGCATTCCAATCAAAGACTGATGGGAGCACACATGCACACACACACATACACACACACACACACATACACACACACACACAAACACACACACACACATACACACACACATACACACACATACACACACACATACACACACATACACACACACATACACACACACATACACACACACATACACACACATACACACATACATACACACACACACACACACACACACATACACACACACATACACACACACATACACACATACACACACACATACACACACACATGCACACACACATACACACACACATACACACACACTATTCGTGCTCATAAATTGAAATATTGATACAGCAACTTTGGTTTATAGAAATAATCATCAAGAAGCTAAATGCAAAACATTTCCCCTTGAATCCACAATTATTGAATTCCAAGGACTGACCCATTAGTTTTGAGTGTTGCAATTGTGTGTAGAAAAAAAAATTGAGCAGAGAAAATAAATAAATAAATAAATAAATAAATACATGGATAAATAAATGAATTTTTATAACATGAATAAAAACTCAACAAAGAAAAGAAAAAGTGCCTGTCCTCATGTCGGGTTGACATGATACATTAGTATTTTTCGCAAAACAATTTTTGATGGCTGAACAAGTTGCATAGGGCATGTTTGAGTTGACTGCTGTTTAGCATGTGGGTGTGCCTTCCACTGATGGGCCTCACTAGTGGACTTGTCCGAGGAGAGGGGTGCGATGTTGATCGTGCACAAGTCGTCAGACGCTGGTTTCACCAGCAGCTGAGAATCCATCCGCTCCAGCCCCGTCACAGGCCAACCGTCACCCAGCCGCCGCCAGACACAACAAACCCGGCGACATCTCGGGCCACGCGGGCAGCACGAGGACTCGCAGCAGGTCATCAACAAGGCTGGACCAGCACGAGCAAGCAGCACGGGTGCGAAGAAAGTAACTGACTGTTCGGTCTCGAGAATAACTCGATCACCCTCTAAATTCGTGCGCGTTTAAGTCGCAAGACTGGATGTTAGTCTTGATCCTGTTCATGTACATACATTTACGTCCTTTTTTCATGTGTTGCGTCCTTGTAAACAGTGAATTTGCAGACTCCCACACAGAATGACAGTCAAATCATTATGTGCTCACTAGCTCACAGACACAATCTTGGGCAGTTCTTCTGCGCAAAGAATGACAATAAAATGTGAATAATTGAAAAATGAGTGTACAGAATGCATTTTCAGCTGAATTGGGTTACGATGAATATCATATTTGCAACAGTTATTAAGGCGATTCGACCCCGTTTAGAACATAAACGCTCATATAACAAGAAGGGCAAAGCCCATACGACTCACATGCTTGACCTTTAACTTTATATGACCTTGACCTTCAGGTGACCTTCAAGGTCAAGGTCAAACAACTAAACCTACCAATGACATCATACACTAAGAAATACTTTACACTTTTTCCTACCAAAATACATGTGACCTTGACCCAAGGTCAAGGTCATCCAAGGTCATGCAACACAAAGCTGTTAATTCAAGACATAGGAAGCACAATGGTGCTTAATGGCACTTTCTACCATGAGATGGTCACTTTTAGTGGTTCACTACCCCATTTTGGTCACATTTCATAAGGGTCAAAGTGACCTTGACCTTGATGATATGTGACCAAATGAGTCTCATGATGAAGGTATAACATGTGCCCCACATAATTATTAAGTTTGAAACAGTTATCTTCCATAGTTCAGGGTCAAGGTCACTTCAAAATATGTATACAATCCAACTTTGAAGAGCTCCTGTGACCTTGACCTTGAAGCAAGGTCAACCAAACTGGTATCAAAAGATAGGGCTTGCTTTGCCCTATATACCGCATATAGGTCAGGTATCCAATCTCAAAAACTTCAGAGAAAATTGAGAAAATGTGAAAAATGACTGTTTTTTAGAAGCAAGGACAAGTCACCATGTATGTTTTTGGGGGCCTTGTCATCATACACCATCATGCCACATTTGGTATTGATAGACTTAATAGTCTCCGAGAAAAATCCAACGTTAAAGTTTTCGGACGCCCGGACGCCCGGACGGACGAAACGGGTGAGTACATAGACTCACTTTTGCTTCGCATGTGAGTCAAAAATGCAGTCAGATGCTGTGGCCCGCCAGTGGAGTGTGGTCTGCACCCCTCTCCTTGGACCAGTCCACTAGTGTGGCCCGCCAGTGGAGTGTGGTCTGCACCCCTCTCCTTGGACCAGTCCACTAGTGTGGCCCATCAGTGGAGTGTGGTCTGCACCCCTCTCCTTGGACCAGTCCACTAGTGTGGCCCATCAGTGGAGTGTGGTCTGCACCCCTCTCCTTGGACCAGTCCACTAGTGTGGCCCGCCAGTGGAGTGTGGTCTGCACCCCTCTCCTTGGACCAGTCCACTAGTGTGGCCCATCAGTGGAGTGTGATCTGCACCCCTCTCCTTGGACCAGTCCACTAGTGTGGCCCATCAGTGCAGTGTGGTCTGCACCCCTCTCCTTGGACCAGTCCACTAGTGTGGCCCGCCAGTGCAGTGTGGTCTGCACCCCTCTCCTTGGACCAGTCCACTAGTGTGGCCCATCAGTGGAGTGTGGTCTGCACCCCTCTCCTTGGACCAGTCCACTAGTGTGGCCCGCCAGTGGAGTGTGGTCTGCACCCCTCTCCTTGGACCAGTCCACTAGTGTGGCCCGCCAGTGGAGTGTGGTCTGCACCCCTCTCCTTGGACCAGTCCACTAGTGTGGCCCGCCAGTGGAGTGTGGTCTGCACCCCTCTCCTTGGACCAGTCCACTAGTGTGGCCCGCCAGTGGAGTGTGGTCTGCACCCCTCTCCTTGGACCAGTCCACTAGTGTGGCCCATCAGTGCAGTGTGGTCTGCACCCCTCTCCTTGGACCAGTCCACTAGTGTGGCCCATCAGTGCAGTGTGGTCTGCACCCCTCTCCTTGGACCAGTCCACTAGTGTGGCCCATCAGTGGAGTGTGATCTGCACCCCTCTCCTTGGACCAGTCCACTAGTGTGGCCCGTCAGTGGAGTGTGATCTGCACCCCTCTCCTTGGACCAGTCCACTAGTGTGGCCCATCAGTGCAGTGTGGTCTGCACCCCTCTCCTTGGACCAGTCCACTAGTGTGGCCCATCAGTGCAGTGTGGTCTGCACCCCTCTCCTTGGACCAGTCCACTAGTGTGGCCCATCAGTGCAGTGTGGTCTGCACCCCTCTCCTTGGACCAGTCCACTAGTGTGGCCCATCAGTGCAGTGTGGTCTGCACCCCTCTCCTTGGACCAGTCCACTAGTGTGGCCCATCAGTGGAGTGTGATCTGCACCCCTCTCCTTGGACCAGTCCACTAGTGTGGCCCATCAGTGGAAGGCTAACTAGCATGTGTGTGTTTGCATTCTTCATCAAGAGACAAACAGAACAGGAAACCTGCTGTGTTGAATGGTGCACCATCTCATGTCTCCGAGTTTCTTTTCCACATCCACGGCATTGTGCAAGCTTTGCTGATTACAGACTTATAATGAGGGTCACTGCCTAGTGGTTGGTCTGTCATGTTGAAAAGACACCAAACTTCAATGTCTTTCGCATTAAGTATTTGCTAAACCACACAAAAAGGAAAGACAAAATAGAATTATGTTGCAGAAAATGTTTTTATTTTCTCTGAGAATACAAAGTCCTGGCAGGCTACCGCATGAATTCTTTGAAGGAATCCATATTGGTGTGTGTCTTCTTCCACACATGGGTAAACTGTGGCAACGCAACCAAAGAGAACACGTGTGTAATACATAGGGCTCTCATGTCAATGGGTACATGATAGTGAAAGGCCCAAGTATGTTCTACAGCTTCACATCTATATGCATACACTGATACAGGCAACTGAGCACAAGAGTGCACATGCATGCATGCGCATTCACACACACACACATGCACACATGCATGAACATGCATAAGTATTTATCGTGTGTTTTCACATGCACTCATTGCCCCACATGGGGTAAGTCATAATACATTAAATTTAAAATGAGTCTTTCTTTGTATTTCATGAGAAATGCCTCATGAAAGTCAGAATGCCAGGCTATGAGCCTGTTTCCCTCTAGTTTCAGTGAAGCATCACTGCATTCTGTATGCACAGGAGAAAGTTTCATCACAGATAATCTGCCAACACATGATGCATCTTTAAAAAGTTTCCTCACAAAACAAATTACAAAAAATTCACTCCCACAAGCCTCATAATACCAATTTCTATACACCAAGAAGTACCAACCACAGCACGTCCATCCATCTGTCTGTGTCCATCCATCCATCCAAACAAGGGTAGGTCCAACACACACACCCTCACCCCCCCACCCCACCCACCCCCCCAGTGGCAGTGTCACTGACAGCTGAAAGTTTCACAGCCAATGATTCCAGTTACCTGCTGGAAAGGCAAGGAGGATGGCTGCAGTGAGGAGACAAGGTTGGGGCAGGAGGATTGGAGAGGGAGGACAGTCAAGTCAGGATGATGGGGTGGGATGGGTAGGGTAGGATGGGGTGGGTGGGGTAAGGTTAGGTTGGGTTAATTCCTAAGATCCTGTACCGCCAACCTCGCTCAATCCTGTACCACCCATAGCTGCCCACCCTACATGGTTGTTACATGACCAATTTTTTTCTACCAATTGCATAATCCTTACAGTTACAGGACTGGGGAATGAAATACGTGAATGACTTACGGGACCTTAAGAGTTAAGGACAGAAAAAGGTGTGGAAAACACCAGATGTTTGGACCAAGTTATGACTAACAATAGTATCAGTGACAGCTGGTCCGAATAATTGTATTCTTTCATGACAAGAGAGTGTAGACCTGAAGAGGACCATTTGAGTGGGTTAACCCCTTACCTGCCACATATATTGCACACCATATGCCAGAGAATTTTCTCATGTTTTACAATACTAGTGTCTGTCATATCATGACGTTCTTATTTTCCAGAGCACTGAACATAGCAGAGACTGAGTTATTTGTCGCTGTCTCTTTTTCATGACTGCTTTGTCAGAAGTCTGAAAATTTTCCGAGACCTAACAAAGGTCTGACTGTTCGAGGTCCAGAAAAGTTTTCGAGCATGGCATGGAAGGGGTTAAGGAGGTGGGATATGGAATAAGTGGGACCTGATGGGGTGGAAGGGGATAGGAGGGGGTGTATTGGGGTGGGAGGGGGTGTATTGGGGCGGGAGGGGGTGTATTGGGGTGGGAGGGGGTGTATTGGGTGAAAGAGTAGACTAGGGTGGGTGTGGGAAGGGGGTGAGTGAGTGGGGGTGAGGACCAGTGGTTGCTGGGGATTGATTGCAGTGGGGGTGCGGGAGTGGACTGGGGTGGGTGAGGGTGTCAGAAAGGGATGTGGGTGGGATAAAGAAATGAGAAGGAAGGAGTGGGAGGGGGAAGGGTAGGAGGATATAAGGGCACAAGGGTAAAAAAAAAGTGTTGGGGAGGTGTAAAGAACAGAGTAGGGTTTATAGTAGATGGGAGGAAACGAGGCAAAAGGTGATGGATAACTTGGGGGATGACGGGTGGAGGGGGTGGGGTGATGGAGAACTTGGGGGATGACGGGTGGAGGGGGTGATGGATAACTTGGGGGATGACAGGTGGAGGGGGTAGGGGTGATGGAGAACTTGGGGGATGACGGGTGGAGGAGGTAGGGGTGATGGAGAACTTGGGGGATGACGGGTGGAGGGGGTAGGGGTGATGGAGAACTTGGGGGATGACGGGTGGAGGGGGTAGGGGTGATGGAGAACTTGGGGGATGACGGGTGCAGAGGGTAGGGGTGATGGAGAACTTGGGGGATGACGGGTGGAGGGGGTAGGGTGAGGGAGAACTTGGGGGATGACGGGTGGAGGGGGAAGATGGATAACTTGGGGGATGACAGGTGGAGGGGGGGGTGAGGGAGAACTTGGGGGATGACGGGTGGAGGGGGTAGGGGTGATGGAGAACTTGGGGGATGACGGGTGGAGGGGGTAGGGGTGATGGATAACTTGGGGGATGACGGGTGGAGGGGGTAGGGGTGAGGGATAACTTGGGGGATGACGGGTGGAGGGGGTAGGGGTGAGGGAGAACTTGGGGGATGACGGGTGGAGGGGGTAGGGGTGAGGGATAACTTGGGGGATGACGGGTGGAGGGGGTAGGGGTGATGGAGAAGTTGGGGGATGACGGGTGGAGGGGGTAGGGGTGATGGAGAACTTGGGGGATGACGGGTGGAGGGGGTAGGGGTGATGGAGAACTTGGGGGATGACGGGTGGAGGGGGTAGGGGTGAGGGAGAACTTGGGGGATGACGGGTGGAGGGGGTAGGGGTGATGGAGAACTTGGGGGATGACGGGTGGAGGGGGTAGGGGTGATGGAGAACTTGGGGGATGACGGGTGGAGGGGGTAGGGGTGAGGGAGAACTTGGGGGATGACGGGTGGAGGGGGTAGGGGTGAGGGAGAACTTGGGGGATGACGGGTGGAGGGGGTAGGGGTGATGGAGAACTTGGGGGATGACGGGTGGAGGGGGTAGGGGTGATGGAGAACTTGGGGGATGACGGGTGGAGGGGGTAGGGGTGATGGAGAACTTGGGGGATGACGGGTGGAGGGGGTAGGGGTGATGGAGAACTTGGGGGATGACGGGTGGAGGGGGTAGGGGTGATGGAGAACTTGGGGGATGACGGGTGGAGGGGGTAGGGGTGAGGAGAACTTGGGGGATGACGGGTGGAGGGGGTAGGGGTGAGGAGAACTTGGGGGATGACGGGTGGAGGGGGTAGGGGTGAGGGATAACTTGGGGGATGACGGGTGGAGGGGGTAGGGGTGATGGAGAACTTGGGGGATGACGGGTGGAGGGGGTAGGGGTGAGGGAGAACTTGGGGGATGACGGGTGGAGGGGGTAGGGGTGATGGAGAACTTGGGGGATGACGGGTGGAGGGGGTAGGGGTGATGGAGAACTTGGGGGATGACGGGTGGAGGGGGTAGGGGTGATGGAGAACTTGGGGGATGACGGGTGGAGGGGGTAGGGGTGATGGAGAACTTGGGGGATGACGGGTGGAGGGGGTAGGGGTGAGGGGATGACGGGTGGAGGGGGTAGGGTGAGGGAGAACTTGGGGGATGACGGGTGGAGGGGGTAGGGGTGATGGAGAACTTGGGGGATGACGGGTGGAGGGGGTAGGGGTGATGGAGAACTTGGGGGATGACGGGTGGAGGGGGTAGGGGGGATGGAGAACTTGGGGGATGACGGGTGGAGGGGGTAGGGGTGATGGAGAACTTGGGGGATGACGGGTGGAGGGGGTAGGGGTGATGGAGAACTTGGGGGATGACGGGTGGAGGGGGTAGGGGTGATGGAGAACTTGGGGGATGACGGGTGGAGGGGGTAGGGGTGATGGAGAACTTGGGGGATGACGGGTGGAGGGGGTAGGGGTGAGGGAGAACTTGGGGGATGACGGGTGGAGGGGGTAGGGGTGAGGGAGAACTTGGGGGATGACGGGTGGAGGGGGTAGGGGTGATGGAGAACTTGGGGGATGACGGGTGGAGGGGGTAGGGGTGATGGAGAACTTGGAGGATGACGGGTGGAGGGGGTAGGGGTGAGGGAGAACTTGGGGGATGACGGGTGGAGGGGGTAGGGGTGAGGGATAACTTGGGGGATGACGGGTGGAGGGGGTAGGGGTGATGGATAACTTGGGGGATGATGGGTGGAGGGGGTAGGGGTGAGGGATAACTTGGGGGATGACGGGTGGAGGGGGTAGGGGTGATGGAGAACTTGGGGGATGACGGGTGGAGGGGGTAGGGGTGAGGGAGAACTTGGGGGATGATGGGTGGAGGGGGTAGGGGTGATGGAGAACTTGGGGGATGACGGGTGGAGGGGGTAGGGGTGATGGAGAACTTGGGGGATGACGGGTGGAGGGGGTAGGGGTGAGGGAGAACTTGGGGGATGACGGGTGGAGGGGGTAGGGGTGAGGGAGAACTTGGGGGATGACGGGTGGAGGGGGTAGGGGTGATGGAGAACTTGGGGGATGACGGGTGGAGGGGGTAGGGGTGATGGAGAACTTGGGGGATGACGGGTGGAGGGGGTAGGGGTGATGGAGAACTTGGGGGATGACGGGTGGAGGGGGTAGGGGTGATGGAGAACTTGGGGGATGACGGGTGGAGGGGGTAGGGGTGAGGGAGAACTTGGGGGATGACGGGTGGAGGGGGTAGGGGTGATGGAGAACTTGGGGGATGACGGGTGGAGGGGGTAGGGGTGATGGAGAACTTGGGGGATGACGGGTGGAGGGGGTAGGGGTGAGGGAGAACTTGGGGGATGACGGGTGGAGGGGGTAGGGGTGATGGAGAACTTGGGGGATGACGGGTGGAGGGGGTAGGGGTGATGGAGAACTTGGGGGATGACGGGTGGAGGGGGTAGGGGTGATGGAGAACTTGGGGGATGACGGGTGGAGGGGGTAGGGGTGATGGAGAACTTGGGGGTTGACGGGTGGTGGGGGTAGGGGTGAGGGAGAACTTGGGGGATGACGGGTGGAGGGGGTAGGGGTGAGGGAGAACTTGGGGGATGACGGGTGGAGGGGGTAGGGGTGAGGGATAACTTGGGGGATGACGGGTGGAGGGGGTAGGGGTGATGGAGAACTTGGGGGATGACGGGTGGAGGGGGTAGGGGTGAGGGAGAACTTGGGGGATGACGGGTGGAGGGGGTAGGGGTGAGGGAGAACTTGGGGGATGACGGGTGGAGGGGGTAGGGGTGAGGGAGAACTTGGGGGATGACGGGTGGAGGGGGTAGGGGTGAGGGAGAACTTGGGGGATGACGGGTGGAGGGGGTAGGGGTGAGGGAGAACTTGGGGGATGACGGGTGGAGGGGGTAGGGGTGAGGGAGAACTTGGGGGATGACGGGTGGAGGGGGTAGGGTGAGGGAGAAAAGGACGCCATGTGGCAGAGCTTCATTTCACTTCATGGCACGCTGAGATCCTAGATAGCCTCTTGGAAACATTGCAAGTTCCACCATTCTTGAACAAATGTGGCCGCCAGGTTTCCACACACACTTGCACAGACCCCAGTGCAACAATGTTGGCAGTCAGCACGCAGCCACTAGAGATCCACTGAACTCTTGGTCTTGAACTTCTTGCTTGCCCTCTCGCTGGCCTTGACCTGGATGTGGTTGCCATGGATGGTGAAGGTCAAGCCCTCCACTCTCAGGGAAAACACACTGTTCATCTTGGGAATGCCTGCATTTAAAAAAAATTGTCTTACATAAACATAAGCCCATTCAAAAACCAACCAGAAAAATACATTCATATACAGTGTAAGCTATGGTAAGTACCTACTTTTTCTTTCATTCTTCTTACTTTATTTTTATTTTTCTGAGTCCTAGGGGTGATAATAATGCATTTTCATACAGTGAAATTAACAACCAGAAATATTATAGAAACTTTCTTATTTTAAAAAAGTTTCCACAATACTTTTATAAAGACAAATATCAATCAGTCAATCAGAAAGACACTAACTCAGACAGAAGACACATTTGCAAAGGACAAAAAAAAGATTATAATATCCTTCTATTGCTGATAACACAACGAAGTATTATAGTTTACACCCAGAGAAACTGGAAATGGTGACAATTGACAGAGTGCACACCTTTTTGAAATTCAAAGTAAATAAAAACACCAAACATGAAAATGATACTGAAGTGGATTTGCAGGTATGATTGGTCAATCAGTCGGTCGGTCAGTAAAATAGTGGAAACAAGGCAACTGAGTACACACCAGAGACTCTCTCAGACAGCAGCCACATGTGGCTACTTGGTGAGGACTGACAAAAAAACAAACCCCAAACATCAAAGCAGCCTACTTTTGACTCGGTCCTGCTTGGTGACAAGTCTGAACATGTTCCTGCTCTCCTGCAGCACGATGCCCGTGGTGCCCACGTAGCTGGGGCAGCGTGACCTGAGCACTGTGAGCACACTGCCATGCAGGTCCGCCTTCAGCAGGCGCTGTCCCAGAACCTGGTCATGCTTCTCCCTGCAGGCACAGAGCACGGCTACAGTGAGCGCACTGTCTGGCACACTTGCATGCACTGGTAGGCAGATACACAGTCACACCTACACAGACAGGAATGCAGAAAACAGATAAGTAAGCAGGCAGTCTGACAGAAAGATGGACAGACAGAAACAGATGAATGGATGGATAAAGGGATGGACAGATAGAAATAGCCACATAGGCAGAGAAACAGACAGACAGACAGGCATACAGGCAGACAGACATGCTTACAGTTACACACACACACACACATATTTAACTCTCTTACCACCGGTACCTTGGGCAAAAAACCTAACTCTAAAACCCACAAAAAGGGAGGCAACTGTGTACATTTTAATTATTACCTTAAATAAATTGTAAAAAATATTAAAAAACTATTTTTTCACAAAAGTTTTAACATCTTCCTTTTGATAACATATTTCTCTTACATGAGAAATGCTCATCTTTCCTTTGAGGCTCAAATAATGGGCACCCAAAAATTGTAATACAGAAGAGTTAAGAATCTCTGACATGATGCAGTCCCTCAACCCTCAATTCCCTTCCCAAAACCATTATTATGATATCTTATCTAGACTACAGCTACAATCTAAAGCCCATGCAAGTGAAGAGTTAACTCCCCCTTGACCACACACACATCCTTATGATAAAAAAAACACTGTACCTCACAAGGGAAGATCATAGACAAAAGCAAAACAAAATAGAGACAAATTCAACAAAAACATTTTGATTGTGAAAAAGGGTTTGATTTCTTTGGCAGTGGTGACTTTCCGCACTCGGTCCTCACGACTCTCTTCCACCTGCTTTTAATTTTAAACAGCATACAACGTACAAGTTCGTCTTCTCCGCAACATGTTGGAAAAATGAATCATCTAGAAATAATTCAAGATGGATGGATGGATGAATGGAGTTTTACGGCCTATCAGCCTTTGTAGGCTATATAAGGCCATAAGCACGAAAATCACTGGAACAGTTTAGAGTAAACGCAAAACGAGTAACGGTGTCCCTAGTTATTCGCCTCTTACGAAGCGCGTAGGGAGATGCGGTGGGAAATAATTAAAGAAAATCAGAGGCTGATGCACCAACAAGCAGATTGGGAAGCACGCCCACTTCCTCTGCAAACTTCTCTAGTGTTACCTGAGTCAGATTGCGGGTCCATTTCATCGGAGATGATCGCTGTCGACTTTGCTAGTCAGAATCTCTGGATATAGGTCACTCTCATTGTCCTATTCAGGGTCAAACAGCGGTAATTCAACACTTTCTGCACTGTTACCTGCATAAAAAACATGTGATGGGCCTGGCTGGGGCTCGTCAGCATCACAATGTTTACAAAATTCAGAAAAATTCACTCGATCGCCAGAAATTAACAATCAATATAGCAGATGATAGCAATTTCACTGTGGAGCTAATGCTCAAAGTCTCGCAAGATTACCGTTACCATGGAAAACATGGCAGCTTCCAGTGTATGTGTGGTGTCATGCGGGGCCTAGCGGGACATCCACTGGAGAGAAAAGCCATTTTTTGCGGGATACACCGGGACGTCAGGTAGTAAGAGGGTTAAGTATGCCCACGCACACAAACACAGACATGCAAGCACATACACACGCACGCACACACACATATATACACACCTCGACCTGATGGCAAGTGAGTGAGGCGATTAGGGGCCGTGGTTCAGTCCAGGGTCAGGATGACATGAGTGATCGTTATTCATCATCTCCAAATCCTAAGGATATAACTTCAAAAAAGTTAATGACTGCAGTCCCAACTCACCCTGGACCCTGGAGATGCAAAGTGTCTTTGATGTACTCTGTCCACAGCTCATGCAGAGGGAGGTAGTCGTTGTATCTGAAACAAAGATTTCAGTCACACATGAATGTAAGCATTACTATTAGAAAAACTTGTGCATCAGCAGTCAATCAGGTATTCACTTGACATGACATGGTCTACACAAGGACAGACTCACAGCGATTGCAAGGTCAGTAGAACCACGCAATGAATGCTGGTCATCAAAGTGAAGTCTGCTTTGACCCCTGATGAAAGACCCTCTAAAATCTCATTCATCTGGAGGAAAAGTGGCCAATATGATTGACTTCATTCAGTTGTACCTCCTTTTTATCAGGACTACTAAACCCAGATAAGTGGGTCCATTAAAACACACTCCAAATGCTCTCAGTTGTACTGTTGTCTTTTTTCAAAAGAATGTTACTGTTTTATCAAATCTAGAGCTGAAAAAATGATGTTCTGATCCTATCCTGTCCATTTAAAATATGGAACATAACATTCACACCTCTATCTATCTTTGATACTTAAATGTGCAGCCTTTGCTCCTTGCAAGATACAGCCATGACTGCTTTTACAGTCATTATAAAATCAACAATTTCTATAGTACCTAATGTCAAAGACGGCAACAAAAGTACTCAGTATGTGCATGTGCATTGTGCGGTCCCGCCAAAACAGACTTGTGGCAGTACTTGCGCACACTGCACATGTAGCGGTGTATTTGATACACTGAAAACCAGAAATGAGGGACCTGGATAAGTACAGAACTAGTAATGAAGGCACACACCAAAGTACTTATCACCACACCTGTAACTCAAACTGCTTTGCGATCTACACCTGATCACTGGCCTACTTGATCAGTCTTTCACCAGCACCTGATGATAAACACAAGAGACAGATATGATGCATGCAGTCAGGTACCAGCATCATCTCCACTCAGTGAGGAACACTCTAATCCAATGCTGGTCCACAGGCCACAGATTCATCAAAGGATAGTCACACTGCAGTGTGCCATCACAGCCATCACAGCCCTCACTGACACCCAATTTACTCCTGAATGAGGAGTGGCAGTAAAATTTAACTCTTAAGATCCTGTACCACCCATTACTGCCCACCCTGCTCAGTCCTGTACTACCCATTACCGCCCACCCTGCTCAATCCTGTACCACCCATTACTACCCACCCTGCTCAATCCTGTACCACCTACCCTGCTCAATCCTGTACCACCCATTACCACCCACCCTGTTCAATTCTGTACCACCCATTACCGCCCACCCTGCTCAATCCTGTACCACCCATTAACACCCACCCTGCTCAATTCTGTACTGCCCATTACCACCCACCCTGCTCAATCCTGTAACACCCATTACCGCCCACCCTGCTCAATTCTGTACTGCCCATTACCACCCACCCTGCTCAATCCTGTAACACCCATTACCACCCACCCTGCTCAATTCTGTACTGCCCATTACCGCCCACCCTGCTCAATCCTGTACCACCCATTACCGCCCACCCTGCTCAATCCTGTAACACCCATTACCACCCACCCTGTTCAATTCTGTACTGCCCATTACTGCCCACCCTGCTCAATCCTGTAACACCCATTACCGCCCACCCTGCTCAATCCTGTAACACCCATTACCGCCCACCCTGCTCAATCCTGTACTGCCCATTACTGCCCACACTGCTCAATCCTGTAACACCCATTACCGCCCACCCTGCTCAATCCTGTACTGCCCATTACCGCCCACCCTGCTCAATCCTGTAACACCCATTAACACCCACCCTGCTCAATCCTGTACTGCCCATTACTGCCCACCCTGCTTAATCCTGTACTGCCCCTTACTGCCCACCCTGCTCAATCCTGTACTGCCCATTACTGCCCACCCTGCTCAATCCTGTACTGCCCATTACTACCCACCCCACCTGGCTGTTACTTGACTGATTTTTTTCTCTCTACAAATTGCATAATCCTTACAGGACTGGGTATTGGAATGTGTGAATGACTTACAGGACCTAAACACCAAGCCTCAGGACGCAGTACTTCCGTGTAGCTTGGAATGACTTACAGGACCTAAACACCAAGCCTCAGGACGCAGTACTTGTAGCTTGGAATGACTTACAGGACCTAAACACCAAGCCTCAGCACGCAGTACTTCTGTGTAGCTTGGAATGACTTACAGGACCTAAACACCAAGCCTCAGCACGCAGTACTTCTGTGTAGCTTGGAATGACTTACAGGACCTAAACACCAAGCCTCAGCACGCAGTACTTCTGTGTAGCTTGGAATGACTTACAGGTCCTAAACACCAAGCCTCAGGACGCAGTACTTCTGTGTAGCTTGGAATGACTTACAGGACCTAAACACCAAGCCTCAGCACGCAGTACTTCTGTGTAGCTTGGAATGACTTACAGGACCTAAACACCAAGCCTCAGGACGCAGTACTTCTGTGTAGCTTGGAATGACTTACAGGACCTAAACACCAAGCCTCAGCACGCAGTACTTCTGTGTAGCTTGGAATGACTTACAGGACCTAAACACCAAGCCTCAGCACGCAGTACTTGTAGCTTGGAATGACTTACAGGACCTAAACACCAAGCCTCAGGACGCAGTACTTGTAGCTTGGAATGACTTACAGGACCTAAACACCAAGCCTCAGCACGCAGTACTTCTGTGTAGCTTGGAATGACTTACAGGACCTAAACACCAAGCCTCAGCACGCAGTACTTCTGTGTAGCTTGGAATGACTTACAGGACCTAAACACCAAGCCTCAGGACGCAGTACTTCTGTGTAGCTTGGAATGACTTACAGGACCTAAACACCAAGCCTCAGGACGCAGTACTTGTAGCTTGGAATGACTTACAGGACCTAAACACCAAGCCTCAGCACGCAGTACTTCTGTGTAGCTTGGAATGACTTACAGGACCTAAACACCAAGCCTCAGCACGCAGTACTTCTGTGTAGCTTGGAATGACTTACAGGACCTAAACACCAAGCCTCAGCACGCAGTACTTCTGTGTAGCTTGGAATGACTTACAGGACCTAAACATCAAGCCTCAGCACGCAGTACTTCTGTGTAGCTTGGAATGACTTACAGGACCTAAACACCAAGCCTCAGGACGCAGTACTTCTGTGTAGCTTGGAATGACTTACAGGACCTAAACATCAAGCCTCAGCACGCAGTACTTCTGTGTAGCTTGGAATGACTTACAGGACCTAAACACCAAGCCTCAGCACGCAGTACTTCTGTGTAGCTTGGAATGACTTACAGGACCTAAACACCAAGCCTCAGCACGCAGTACTTCTGTGTAGCTTGGAATGACTTACAGGACCTAAACACCAAGCCTCAGCACGCAGTACTTCTGTGTAGCTTGGAATGACTTACAGGACCTAAACACCAAGCCTCAGCACGCAGTACTTCTGTGTAGCTTGGAATGACTTACAGGACCTAAACACCAAGCCTCAGCACGCAGTACTTCTGTGTAGCTTGGAATGACTTACAGGACCTAAACACCAAGCCTCAGCACGCAGTACTTCTGTGTAGCTTGGAATGACTTACAGTTACAGGACCTAAACACCAAGCCTCAGGACGCAGTATTTCTGTGTAGCTTGGAATGACTTACAGGACCTAAACACCAAGCCTCAGCACGCAGTACTTCTGTGTAGCTTGGAATGACTTACAGGACCTAAACACCAAGCCTCAGGACGCAGTACTTGTAGCTTGGAATGACTTACAGGACCTAAACACCAAGCCTCAGGACGCAGTACTTCGGTGAAGCTTGGAATGACTTACAGGACCTAAACACCAAGCCTCAGGACGCAGTACTTCGGTGTAGCTTGGAATGACTTACAGGACCTAAACACCAAGCCTCAGGACGCAGTACTTCTGTGTAGCTTGGAATGACTTACAGGACCTAAACACCAAGCCTCAGGACGCAGTACTTCTGTGTAGCTTGGAACCTAAACATCAAGCCTCAGCACGCAGTACTTGTAGCTTGGAATGACTTACAGGACCTAAACACCAAGCCTCAGGACGCAGTACTTCGGTGTAGCTTGGAATGACTTACAGGACCTAAACACCAAGCCTCAGGACGCAGTACTTCTGTGTAGCTTGGAATGACTTACAGGACCTAAACACCAAGCCTCAGCACGCAGTACTTCTGTGTAGCTTGGAATGACTTACAGGACCTAAACACCAAGCCTCAGCACACAGTACTTCTGTGTAGCTTGGAATGACTTACAGGACCTAAACACCAAGCCTCAGCACGCAGTACTTCTGTGTAGCTTGGAATGACTTACAGGACCTAAACACCAAGCCTCAGGACGCAGTACTTGTAGCTTGGAATGACTTACAGGACCTAAACACCAAGCCTCAGCACGCAGTACTTCTGTGTAGCTTGGAATGACTTACAGGACCTAAACACCAAGCCTCAGGACGCAGTACTTCTGTGTAGCTTGGAATGACTTACAGGACCTAAACACCAAGCCTCAGGACGCAGTACTTCTGTGTAGCTTGGAATGACTTACAGGACCTAAACACCAAGCCTCAGGACGCAGTACTTCTGTGTAGCTTGGAATGACTTACAGGACCTAAACACCAAGCCTCAGCACGCAGTACTTGTAGCTTGGAATGACTTACAGGACCTAAACACCAAGCCTCAGCACGCAGTACTTCTGTGTAGCTTGGAATGACTTACAGGACCTAAACACCAAGCCTCAGGACGCAGTACTTCTGTGTAGCTTGGAATGACTTACAGGACCTAAACACCAAGCCTCAGCACGCAGTACTTCTGTGTAGCTTGGAATGACTTACAGGACCTAAACACCAAGCCTCAGGACGCAGTACTTGTAGCTTGGAATGACTTACAGGACCTAAACACCAAGCCTCAGGACGCAGTACTTCTGTGTAGCTTGGAATGACTTACAGGACCTAAACATCAAGCCTCAGCACGCAGTACTTGTAGCTTGGAATGACTTACAGGACCTAAACACCAAGCCTCAGGACGCAGTACTTCTGTGTAGCTTGGAATGACTTACAGGACCTAAACACCAAGCCTCAGGTCGCAGTACTTGTAGCTTGGAATGACTTACAGGACCTAAACACCAAGCCTCAGCACGCAGTACTTGTGTGCAGCTTGGAATGACTTACAGGACCTAAACACCAAGCCTCAGGACGCAGTACTTCTGTGTAGCTTGGAATGACTTACAGGACCTAATCACCAAGCCTCAGCACGCAGTACTTCTGTGTAGCTTGGAATGACTTACAGGACCTAAACACCAAGCCTCAGCATGCAGTACTTCTGTGTAGCTTGG
>JAWQFJ010015383.1:0-2500 GCA_034096865.1 Theodoxus fluviatilis
ACAGCAGTTGTAAAGAGTGGACCCACACAGCAGTAGAGTGGACCCACACAGCAGTTGTAAAGAGTGGACCCACACAGCAGTTGTGAAGAGTGGACCCACACAGCAGTAGAGTGGACCCACACAGCAGTAGAGTGGACCCACACAGCAGTTGTAAAGAGTGGACCCACACAGCAGTTGTAAAGAGTGGACCCACACAGCAGTAGAGTGGACCCACACAGCAGTAGAGTGGACCCACACAGCAGTTGTAAGGAGTGGACCCACACAGCAGTTGTAAAGAGTGGACTTACACAGCAGTTGTAAAGAGTGCACCCACACAGCAGTTGTAAAGAGTGGACCCACACAGCAGTTGTAAAGAGTGGACCCACACAGCAGTTGTAAAGAGTGGACCCACACAGCAGTTGTAAAGAGTGGACCCACACAGCAGTTGTAAAGAGTGGACCCACACAGCAGTAGAGTGGACCCACACAGCAGTAGTAGAAAAACGATAAAATGACAACATTTGGGTGGTACATACACACACGCACGCACGCATGCATGCACTCACAATTGCACACACGCACACACTTGCACGCACACACACTTGCACATACACACGCACACACACACACACACACACACACACACACTTACCACACACTTGCACACACACACACACACACACACACACACACACACACACACACACACACACATACACTTGCACACACACACACACACACACTTACCACACACTCGCACACACACACACACACACACACACACACACACACACACACACACAAGTACACTCACAAACGCGCGCGCAAATTCAAGGTATCTGCGTTGCAGCGGAGGTAAACTCTGTAATTGGAGATCTGTGTGGCCTATGCATTTGCAAGTTGATCCTACGTCTGATGAAGGTTGGAGATCTGTGTGGCCTATGCATTTGCAAGTTGATCCTACGTCTGTGAAGGTTGGAGATCTGTGTGGCCTATGCATTTGCAAGTCGATCCTACGTCTGTGAAGGTTGGAGATCTATGTGGCCTATGCATTTGCAAGTTGATCCTACGTCTGTGAAGGTTGGAGATCTGTGTGGCCTATGCATTTGCAAGTTGATCCTACGTCTGTGAAGGTTGGAGATCTGTGTGGCCTATGCATTTGCAAGTTGATCCTACGTCTGTGAAGGTTGGAGATCTGTGTGGCCTATGCATTTGCAAGTTGATCCTACGTCTGTGAAGGTTGGAGATCTGTGTGGCCTATGCATTTGCAAGTTGATCCTACGTCTGTGAAGGTTGGAGATCTGTGTGGCCTATGCATTTGCAAGTTGATCCTACGTCTGTGAAGGTTGGAGATCTGTGTGGCCTATGCATTTGCAAGTTGATCCTACGTCTGTGAAGGTTGGAGATCTGTGTGGCCTATGCATTTGCAAGTTGATCCTACGTCTGTGAAGGTTGGAGATCTGTGTGGCCTATGCATTTGCAAGTTGATCCTACGTCTGTGAAGGTTGGAGATCTGTGTGGCCTATGCATTTGCAAGTTGATCCTACGTCTGTGAAGGTTGGAGATCTGTGTGGCCTATGCATTTGCAAGTTGATCCTACGTCTGTGAAGGTTGGAGATCTGTGTGGCCTATGCATTTGCAAGTTGATCCTACGTCTGTGAAGGTTGGAGATCTGTGTGGCCTATGCATTTGCAAGTTGATCCTACGTCTGTGAAGGTTGGAGATCTGTGTGGCCTATGCATTTGCAAGTTGATCCTACGTCTGTGAAGGTTGGGGATCTGTGTGGCCTATGCATTTGCAAGTTGATCCTACGTCTGTGAAGGTTGGAGATCTGTGTGGCCTATGCATTTGCAAGTTGATCCTACGTCTGTGAAGGTTGGAGATCTGTGTGGCCTATGCATTTGCAAGTTGATCCTACGTCTGTGAAGGTTGGCCATGAGAGTACACCTAGTCGCAATCTGACCATTGCATTTTAGTTTCAGCTCTTCTGGGGGAAAAACAACAAAAACTGCGAGGAGATGACGGACGAAGCGAAAGCGGCAAGCGTCCTCCCCTGCCAGCGTGGCAGTGTTACTTGTAGAGCGCCGACATTGGGGCCGAATTGCACCGTACGGTGGCAAAAACTGGCATTGCGACTGATGTACGTCACATCTCTCACACGAATATTATCTCTAAACAAAACTAAAGTGCGAAAGAGAAGTGATGAATATTGAAGTCTCAAACTGCATGGTCCTTATCGACCCGCGTTGATTAGTTTTGGCTGAATCGAATAAACGTCCGCTCGATCTTTTACGCATTTCCCCCCCTGAAGATAACAACATTTTAACCTTTGGCTCAAACGTGTAAACATTTTGACTCCACTTGAACGTTTAATAAAGATCCCCCCCCCCCCCCCTAATCTTATACGGTTCTTATCCGTAAACCAGGCAGAATCGTGCAAAGCCAGTGACTGCGTGATGTCTATATACTGCCTTGCCTCGCCTCGTCTCGCCTCTCCTCGCCTCACCTTGCCTGACCTGGCC
>JAWQFJ010015383.1:7500-10605 GCA_034096865.1 Theodoxus fluviatilis
TCATCCATCCGTCCGTCCGAATCCCTCCCTAACTCCCTTCCTCCCCCATCCTTCATCTATTCATCCATCCATCCATTCATCCATGCATCCCTTCATCCATGCATCCATCCACGTATCACTCCGTCAGTCCGTCCATCCGTCCGTCAGTCCGTCCATCCATCCATCCATCTATTATTTTAAACCATTCATCCGTTCATCCATGCTTCTATGGCCCGTCAACAAGACATGGTTTCAATAACAAAGCGAAGGCTGGAGGTGGACACCATGTTTACGCAGGACGCGAGAGCTCTGGGGGTAAGCCTCACAAAAAAGGAGTCACAAGACTTTCTGAAGTGAATGTACATGTATCCGTTATAAGGCTGATCAGCTTTCATTTGCAGCAACGTCATAAATGATAAACGTTCACACACACACACACACACACACACACACATACACACACACAAACACACGCACACCTACACACACACACACACACACACACACACACACACACACACACACACACACACATAAACACACACACACACAAATACACACAAAAACTCACACACGCGCGCACATACACACACACACACACACACACACACACACACACACACAAACACACGCACACATACACACACACAAACACACGCACACACACAAATACACTCATAAACACACACACGCGCGCACATATATACACACACACACTCATACGCACACACTTACACACACACACGCGCGCGCACGCCCACAGCGTCTGCTCTGGATGCAAACGTACCACAGCGTGCGAATGCTACAGATGTGTCAAGTGGGGGAAAAGCGAGACACTTCCTGAAGCGCACTTATCTGGTCTTCCCAGAAAGGAGCCTGGTTGACCCGTCCTCGGTCATCATGACCCGGACGCAAAAAGATTACGATAGATAGTAAGTGATGAGTACCTATAAATAGCCCGAAACAATTTCACCCTTCATCTGGAGACCAGAGTCAGACGTCCTCAAAGACAGCGAAATGACTGGTAAGCCGCCAAAGTTTGACTTTACTTGTTTATCTCATTTGCTTTAGACTCGTCCTTGCCAGTCTTTTTCTGCTCCTTAGCAATTTTACTCACGTAATACCATGACTTTTTGCATAACTTCCTTTTGTGACAAAATAATCTCTCATTTTTACAATGACTAAATTTCCATTCCACCTTTTATGGATATTTTCCCCCAACAATTTTCGTTGCTGAATCCTCGTCTTTTAAAATTTTGCAATGATAAGTTCACTTGAAAAACAAACCACCAAACTTTTCTGTAAGAAAGTTCTCGTGAGAAATTTCTTCGATAACAAATACTGTCAGAGCTGAGCATCCCGACATTGAGAAGGCGCTGTGTCGGTAAGGAAAGTTGTCTTCAGCGATCCATGCGCAGATGTTGTGTAGCGCCTTGCAAAGACGGTGTATACTGTGGAGTGCAAGAGCGCTTTGTCTGCAGAAATGTATTGTTGAAGAAAAGACAACATTTCATGGGATTGGGTTTTCTTTTCACAAGAAAAACTCATGTTAAACGATCGGTTAAAAGTTGCTGCTTTCGGCAATCATATACAAAATTCAGTACATAAAGTTTTTTATTCGATCGGAATGGTCGCTTGAAACCCAACTGGATTTCAGGGGAGAGAGAGAGAGAGAGATAGATAGATAGATAGATAGATAGATAGATAGATAGATAGATAGATAGATAGATAGATAGATAGATAGATAGATAGATAGATAGATAGATAGATAGATAGATAGATAGATAGATAGATAGATAGATAGATAGAGAGAGAGACAGAGAGAGAGAGAGAGAGAGAGAGAGAGAGAGAGAGAGAGAGAGAGAGAGAGAGAGAGAGAGAGAGACAGAGAGAGCGTACAACCATAGCGTTTTCGCTGTAATGGATCTTTACGCTCGGAAAAGTACGTGGAACCGTACAGGTAGCTGTTTTCGTGTTTTTTTGTTGTTGCTGAAATACGTAAAGTAGTTAAGGTACCACCATCATTTGTGAATTGCGCAATGACATAATCTTTATTGGTTAATGAGTTTTCATTTCTTGTCTGTTTATAGCACGGGGGAATGCCCAATCATCGCTTTCAACCTTCCTGCAGTTCTTTACCCTTCAGGTGGCAGATAGCGGTTTGATGTGGCTACTCATAATACAATTTAGACTCTCAAACTTGTTTCATTTCATTCCGTATTCACTGGTCTCTTTTGCAAATCGTTCACTGGCACCTAACGACAAACAGAAAGAGACAGAATGGACACTTACTGTCAGGTATTAGCACCCTCATTGCTCCGTAGGGAGTACTCCGCCCCAATGCCGACCAAGGCCACATAAAGTATAACTGCAGTGCTTCATCCCTGTCAATGCTTTTACTTCTGGATGTAGAGAGGGCAAATGCGAATCAGATATCTTATGCAAGAATGTAACTCTAGGATCAGTGCAAATATCTTATGCAACAATGTAACTCTAGGATCAGTGCTGTTCTTAGCATCGATTACTCCAGAAGAGCATTTTGATTTTGACTTTCGGTGATATGTTTACCCCGGTTCGACCTACCCCATCGTGTATTTATAACCTTTTGTCCTTGTAGTGATAGGCAATGCCATGCTTGTATACAGCAACTGTCTACAATTAATGGTGTCAGTGTTTTAAAGGAACTATCCGTTTTCAAATTTTGGAGGAATAAAGTAAATCTTGTGTTGTGTTGTGTTGTGTTGTGTTGTGTTGTGTTGTGTTGTGGTGTGTTGTGTTGTGTTGTGCTGTTTTGTGCTGTGCTGCGCTGCGTTGCGTTGTGTTGTGCTGTGTTGTGCGTCATTTCGAGTGTTTCAAGTTCAGAACTCTGAATGCATGCTAGGATTTTGATTCGAAGATGTCAATAGCGTCAGAGATGAGACTACAGCTGAACTCAGATGCGTATTGTGTCCTAACCAGTAGGCGTTGTTGCATGCAGTGTTTGCAGGGTTCATTCGCTGCCA
The DNA here is from genome assembly GCA_034096865.1 of Theodoxus fluviatilis. Lineage (NCBI taxonomy): Eukaryota > Metazoa > Mollusca > Gastropoda > Cycloneritida > Neritidae > Theodoxus > Theodoxus fluviatilis. The sequence continues at coordinate 10,482 of JAWQFJ010015383.1, forward strand.
AAGACGTTCGAATATTGACAACGGAACTCTGACACATGCACATCCAAAACTGCACGCAGACGCACAGACGCAATTGGTCAGAAACATTCGCGCACTGACTGGATAACACAGTCACTCACATAGC
>JAWQFJ010015384.1:0-5000 GCA_034096865.1 Theodoxus fluviatilis
TCTCGAGAGGTTGCGGGTTCGAACCCGATCTTTTTTTTCTCCAAAACCTGGAGGTTCAGCGCCAGCGGTTTTTATAATAAACCCAGATTCTTCCCGTTCCAGGGATTGAACCACGGTACTGCACCTCGGACATCGTCCCACCCCAAAGCATGCTTCCCTATCTCCGTCTGTTGAAAAGACATGAGGCTTGTTCAGGAGTACTCAGCGCTGCATGAGCGCTTCATGTTAGCAATTGAGCGCTCTTTGCCACTCCTGAACGCCTCAGATTTTTGTGCAGCGCTTCACTTGTTAATGGGGAGGTAAATCTTCTGCGCCCCATGTTGTGTTGATAGATGCTAAGAAAGTGTTTTCTTTGCCACAGACATCGTTTATGCACGTTTAAATGTATTCTGCATGAATGAAGTCCACTACTGTGTCATCCTTACTTGCCATTACTCGCGCATACAGGGCGCTTGGGGCAAATAAAGCCCGTTCCAGTCCCAAAATGATGTTTCTGAGGGGTTTTTTTTACGCATCGACAGCCAGTGCGGGATCGAAGACGCCATTTTGAATGTGATGCAAAATCATCTGAAGCACGTCGGGTTGGTGATTCACAGCGCTGCTCAGCGCTGAGTGAATCACGCCCCAAAATTGCCGTTCAGGAGTGAATCACATGCAGCGCTGAGCAGCGCTTTGAATCGCTGCGCCTCCTGAACAAGCCTATTGTTTCAACAAGCGAGTAGAGGCTGAGGGGGGCTGACCATGTACCCAAGCAAGAGGGGAGAGCACTGGGGGGTGGATAAGAGCGAAGGGAAGAGAAGTTCCTGTAAGTACGTATTGTTTTTGCTTTGGCACGTCGTAGACGTTGAACCAAAGCTAATGCAGTCATACAGACGGGTAGGTGCATCGAAGATGTTCACCAATTATCATTCACACACAGACATAATTACACACATGGACAGATTTACGACACAGGGTTGTAGCCAGCATGCTATTGTCTATATATTCTATCAACAGAAGGCTGTTGAAGTTGTTAGATAACAACTACAGTGACGCTGAAGTGCGCCCTGTCCGCCCCATTGCAATTACAAAGCACATCTCTAATCCGGTGAGTGTCGCTATCTCGAGGACAATCTGATCGGACAGCGGTCGATCGATCATCGGTGTGAGCACTTGTTCGAATTTACATGGCCCCCTTGAATTTGCCTGTAATTAACTTGATAGTGTAGGAGGAGAAATACACCATTAATTTCCTGTCTGACACAGTGGGTGGGTAGGGTGAAGGAGTGGGGCGTTAATAAGATTTTGCTTGAGATGCTAGCGCGTTATCAATTGCATGTCACCACATATACTGGCGGAAAGAAAGTTAGGGACGGACCACTGATTTTACCTCCTAAATTCATTTGTCTGAAACACCCGGTTCCATTGTCAACAAAATCAAATGGCTGTCACATGTTATCCACCAGTGGGTAGGGTATGCTGCGTTAGCAGGAAACCTGCACGGGATTCTCTGTCGAAAGGTGTAGCACGAGACACACACTGCAAAATTGCCAAAACTAGGCTGTTTTCTGGCGTGCACACGGGTAGACATGGGCAGGTAAGATAGAGAAATCGGTATGCACGTGCAAGGACATTTCGTGGAGTGTGAATTGTAAACACAAACTTGGCTTTATAAGCTGCTGGTTTTCTGCTAGCTGCCATCTTCTCACCATGCCTGCCAGAAGGAAGCTGACAACGACCGACAGAGGGAGAGCCATTGCCTGGCTGCAAGAGGGCGTATCCAAATGCGAAGTGGCCAAGCGTCTACGAGTGTCCCACTCAGTCATCGTAAGACTGAATCAGCGATTTCAGGCCACCAACGATGTCCAGGAGAGGCCCAGGTCGGGTCGCCCCAAAAAGACCACACCTCGGGAAGATCGCTTCATTGCACGGCAGGCGCTGCAGCATCGGGCCACCACCTCCAGCTAGGGTCATCAGAGGACAGCTAAGGACGGCCACCGACACCAACGTTAGCGAGAGGACCGTCCGCAACCGCCTGCATGACGTCCGGCTGAGGAGTCGTCATCCTGCTGTACGTCCCCTATTGACAAAGGCTCATCGCCAGGCTCGTCTGGCCTGGAGTCGCCGCCATTTCAGGTGGACACGTCGGGACTGGGCAAAGGTCCTGTTCAGTGATGAGTCCAGGTTCAACCTGTACCATTCTGACGGGCGGCAGCGGATCTGGAGGCGTGAGGGAGAGCGCTACGAGGACGACACATTACAGGAGAGGGTGGCCTTCGGCGGGGGCTCTATCATGGTCTGAGGGGGCTTCAGCCTTCATCATCGCACCCCCCTGTACCATGTGGTCGAGAATCTCACTGGCCAGCAATACAGGGACGAGATTCTTGCCCCTCTTGTTCTGCTGACCCTGCAGCAGATTGGCCCGAACGCCGTGTTCCAGAATGACAATGCTACTCCTCACAGGACCAGGCTCGTCAACGACTACATCCAGCAAGCTGGCGTCGTCAGGATGGATTTTCCTGCCTGTTCCCCGGCCATGAACCCCCATTAAGCACGTATGGGACGAACTTGACAGGCGGGTGAGGGCCAACCAGCAGCCTCCCAGAAACCTACAGCAGCTGCTTCAGCTGCTGCAACTGGAGTGGCAAGCCATTCCACAGGCCTTTTTTTTTATAACCAAGTTGGTGAACTCTATGCGGCCGAGGTGTGAAGAACTGCAGCGCAAACGCGGCGGACACACGCATTATTGAACTCATGAAATACTTTTTTTTTTTCATTTTGACCCCTAAAGCGTATGACGACCTGTATATCAGAATTGACTTTATGCAATGAACCCAAATTTTGCAGTATTGTTGACAAGTGAATGAAGTAAACATGTACCAAATTACATTGCGACTATGTTCACTCGTTTCTTTGCTGTGGTTGCGTATGTGAGCCGTCCCTAACCTTTTCCCGCTAGTATATATTTAGCTTAATTAGGCCTATTGCTCACTGGTCAAATTACTGGCGGGTCTACATCATATTGCCGGAGCCGCTCTAAATTGCCCTTGTGATGGAAATCCTGCCTGCTGGACTTTCTAGGCTCAAGGCTTTCCTAAACTGTAAAACACACACACACACACACACACACACACACACACACACACACACACACACACACACACACACACTGCATTTTCATCCAGATTCGATTATCTCAACAGTCGTACAAGAGATATAGTTCACTGTTGTATTATTATTATTTTATGTAGGTAATAATAAACCGCCGGATTCCAGAAGACAAAACAAATAATGATCATAAAGATCGCTGGGAGGTATTGGAAGCACAGGTTTCGATAAGTTTTGTCTTATTTTATGACTTTTTCTGATTACCAGGTTCGAAAGAAAGACAGTCATTCTACATTCGTTGACAATGATCGGACTGCGAGGTCGAATGTGTGATCTCTGCCCGAGGCTATGAGAGCAGAGCCCTAGTTATGTACTGTGCCACGAAGACGAGGAAGGGGAGGAGGAGAAGGAGGAGTGTTTGGAGACAGCAATACCTGTATGAGGAGATACATGTATAATGGAAACGCATGAATCATTGATGACTGATCATAATCAGGTCAAACGATACTGTGTGAACATCAGACCCCTTTGAAAAGGATCGATTCAGAAATCCAGCTGTCAGTTGAATGTGCCATTACATAATTAGACTACAATGATACCGTTGCAGTAGAAATCTAGGTGATGAGGGAGCTTAATTTGAAGCAGCAGCTGCTGTACGGCTATCTGTAGCGCGACTTCACGTGCCTGACACAGTCTTGTCACAGATGGAACACAGTCTAAATTATTCGCAATCTCACAGACGAAATTCAGCCACTCTAGTTCTCGCTCTGTCTCTGTCTGCATGCCTACCTGCATGCCTGCCTACTTGCCTGCCTCTCTAGGGGGTGGGGGGTGGGGGTGGGGGGTAGAGAGAGAGAGAGAAAGAAAGGGAGAGAGGGTGAGGTTGATTGATTGATGCTTTATTTGCGGCCGACGACCCACTAGTATAGAAAGTTACGCAATTACAACACATTTTAGAGAGGGAGGGAGAGAAAGAGAGAGAGAGAGGGGAGGGGGTGGGGGGTGGGGGGTGGGGTTATAAAGGGGTGAGGGGGCAGAGGGTGGGCGGAATCTAATGGTTTGGACCTGCGAACGTGATGCGATTTACGAACCTGGCAGAAATGCTCTACATGTATACATATTTTCACATATTGATATTTAAGCATAAACTAATCAGATAAAGGAGTATATCTTAATCTATGCAATCTCGTGTACATGAGGTATAATTCCTGCGTGTGTCGAATCATTTTCCCACCCATCAATTAAACTATTTAAAGTCTCTCAGACGGGATCAGTTCTACATCTGCACTGTGGTGTGTATTTGCCCTGCGGTGTAAACAACGCCTTATCGAACGCTCACAACTGACAGTTATCGGTATATAAGCTGCATACTGCCTCGATCTGTTGCTATCTGCAGAGACCGAAGTACGCTCAGCCACTGGGTACATATCAGATCGAGCGTGCTTGTGATCTCCTTTCCCTCGAACAGACCTACGGTGAGAGTTGCCCTCGATCCTTTCTTTTTCTGACCTGCTGACAGAACCACCCAGCAGCTTAGTTGAAAAGAAGAAGGAACTTCAGGACTCTCGTTGCGCGTGCTCGATTGGGATAATATTTTCGGTCGAGAGGATCGAGTCATTCATGAAAGGTATCTGAAAACTGTACCTGCTATCTGGACGCGAGTAGGCGTATGGACTGGTTGCAAGCGCTCTATCTGTCGTGACGAGAGAGCTGTAAAAAAAAATGCTGTCTCAGAAACTGTGTTAACAACGTTCGTCACAGATCGAGAGGCTGGTTTTCGACTGCCTCACATGGCGTACGTGTGAAAAACCTTACATAGTTGGCCAGATCGGCGACTCGTTTCTGCAAACTTCGTTTGACGTACGTACAAACAGGATTACCATTCATAAGCTCGAGAGTACTTGTCGTAAGTA
>JAWQFJ010015384.1:10000-12500 GCA_034096865.1 Theodoxus fluviatilis
GTTTCTGTCCGTCTCTGGCAGTGATATCTGACACCTTGCATTTGAGTCACAATGTTGCAATATCCTTTGTCAACATAATTTTTTGTTGTGATTTGTTGTGTTGTGTTGTGTAGTGTAGGGTTGTGTAGTGTGTGTGTGTGTGTCTTTGAGAGAGAGAGAGAGAGAGAGAGAGAGAGAGAGAGAGAGAGAGAGAGACAGAGAGAGAGAGAGAGATGGGCAGGTAGGCAAGCTGGTAGGCATAGAGGCTTGGTATGGGTGGAAGAATAAGCTGGCCGAGAAGATAAAACTTTGCTGTAAGGTTGTGACTGAAGTAATGATGATAGTTGAAAGTATCTGTGGAAGTGGTATTAATATAAATACAGTGATCTTCACTTAATTTTACTTCTCTTTGAGTTCATGGCAATTTTTCAAAAGTATCTGTGTGTAGTTGTCTGATGTAAACTTATTCATTTTTATATAACTTTACACAGATAATATCTGAGTCACAACATAGATCAGGTATACAGTATTCAAAAAGGTGGTCATTGTTTTATTATTAGTAAGCTAATCAACAGCTTTTCCTAATTAGCATAGATGATGTACATCTACTTGCATGTTCATAAATGTTCCCTTATTTAGTACTCAGTATTAGTAGCCTAGTTACATTTTCAAACTAGGGGCTCTGTAGCATAGTTGTTAGAGCGATTGACTTGCATTTGCTTGCAGCTGACGGGTGCGGTGTTCAAAGCTGCACAGATCCTAGAGTTGCATCCTTGGGCAAGGTGCTTCACCCATAATTATTGCTGTTCTATCGAGGAGTAAAACTTAATCTGGTCACGAGACCTGCACAGGGGCAACTGGGGGTGAAATTCCTCCAGAAGAATTTCCTTTAAAGAAAAAGGATGCAATAAAGATGATGATGATGATGATGATGATGATGATGATGATGATGATGATGATGATGATGATGATGGTGATGATGATGATGATGATTAGAGATAGAACTACAGCAATGCTTGGTGGAGTTTTTTGTGCTTAGGAATGCATAATCTGTTACCTGAATACCAAGTGTGTCCTTGACCTATCCCATGGCGTGACCTTCCTCGCATTTGGCAATGGAGCTCCCGATGTGTTCTCTGCCATTGCCTCCATTGGGAATGCAAAGGGTGGTGATGCCAGCCTTGCTGTGGGCGCTCTCTTTGGTGAGAAGCATGTTACACTCAGAGATCTTTTTACACGTGTTCATACTTTTTTCCTTTGTCTGGAAATGTAGCTTTTACTCTTGTTGTTGTTGTTGTTGTTGTTGTTGTTGTTGTTGTAAAGCAGTTTAAGACCCAGATATAGGTGATAAGTCACTAAATAAAAAACACACCTTTAAATAGTGTTTAATTTATTGTTGTTGTGAAGTGAAGCTGTAGCATTTTGTGTAGAATTTTGCTGAATGATGCATTGATCTTTTAACTTTCTTTGCATAAAAGAAATATTATTTCTTATTTTAATTTTTATCATACTTTTGTCATTGTTATATCTTTCATGAATACAAGTAATTGTAAATATCAATGCCAATCCAGGAGGAATGTGGAGGGACACATGTGGCCTTTGTGCCTCATTTCTCATTCATTTTGTCTTGGAGCTGCTTGGCCAAAGCATCTGAAATATCTTGCAATATTAGTAATGATTTATGATGACCTCCACAACTTGAGACCATGTTAATTAAAATAGTTTACTTCTATACAGGATAGTCTGGGCCAAAATCTAAATGGAGGGGCAATTGTTTCAGAGGGAGATTCACTCCGATGTCTCAAACTGTTCGTAGTTGTGTGAAAATCTGTCTTGGTCTGGTCTACAGGGGCAGGTGTGTTCGTCACCACGGTCATCCCTGGAGCCATCACCCTCATCAAGCCCTTCAAGGCTATGGAGCGGCCCTTTCTTCGAGACATCATCTTTTACATTGTGGCATCGTTCTGGGCTTTCTATGTGCTCTGGGACAAAGTCATCACAAAAGTTGAAGCTGCAGGTCGGTGCTGAACCTTCTTGTTGAGCTGAGACAGGTTTTTTAAAAATTGTGTGTGAGAGTGCTTTTGCTTCTTTGCAAATTTGCTTTCCTTCTTGACTTTTTGATGTCTCTTTAATGATTACAGAAAATGCTCCAATTTGAGCTGTAAGAAGGAACATTTCTATATTTTTAAAAATCAAACCTCTTTTTCTTCATTCTACTTTGTTATTATTCAACACTTTTGTTCAGACTTTGTGTGATGATACTCAAATTCACTTCAGGATAATGCAGTTATGCTTCCTGTGATGACAATAGAGGGGCAGTTATGGAGTGGGGTGAATGAGGGATGATTATATATTTGTACCGACTTTATATATTGTGGCCCAGACTAATATTTACCTTTTCATTTTGTCTTTCAGGATTCATTATGTTGTACGTCCTGTATGTGTTAGTAGTAGTAGTGGGAAGGTACATCTACCAAAAGTTCCGAAACAGATCGGTACAGAACGAGGATGAGGATGCTGA
>JAWQFJ010015384.1:15000-29085 GCA_034096865.1 Theodoxus fluviatilis
TGTGAGTGTGTAAGTGTGTGTGTGCGTGCATGCATGTGTGTGTGTGTGTGTGTGTGTGTTTGAATAAATGTAATGTATACAGTAGATTCATCTGAACATAAATTAAAAAAATTTGTTACTGAAAACACTTTTTAAAATTTAATGTAAATAGTGCTCACAGGGAAGATGAGACAGCACATAATTTGTTGTTTACCTTCAATTTTTTTTCATGAATCCAAACAAAGTGTAGGGTTTGCAGGGAAAAATAGGGTCTGTCTGGTTACCATAACCGCAACATGTTTATTGTTTTGGGCCTAGGAATGAAACTCTTGTCCTGCATTTGTGATCTGTGGAATGTTCAGCCTGTGGAAATTTAAGGACATTCTGTCAATAGTGATCTTCAACTTGTTCTCATGTTCTCTGTAGTTTTCAGAGGGTATCACAACACACTAATGTAAATAAATTTGTTTAAAATCCACTTACATGGAAGAAAATGCTTGTAATTATTCAGCCACAAAATCCCTGTGACATTGGCTCAAATAGACCTAGAATTAGTCATGTTTGATGTATCTTCTTGCATGTCTTGATTCTGATATCTGTTTTTGTGGTTGTTCCGATTTTGTGACTTCAGTCATACTTTGTTTAACTTTACCACACTTTTCTTTAATAATAATTTTCAGATTTTTTTTGGTATTCTGAAATGTTCCTTTAATCACACTGTTTGGTCATCAAAGTTTTATTCAAACCATTTTTTTAAATGCTACATTTATCATCAGGAATACTGAGACCATTGTTTCTTCCAAACAGCCGCTGAGAGAGCGCCACTTCTTGGTTCAAGCACATCAGCAGATGCGGAAAGCAACGTTACCATAGAAACCGTAGAGCTTGGTGGCCACACCGCCATCAGTGCCATCAACCCCATCGACACAGAAAACTGGTCTGGAAAGAGGTTTTATGGCAAGATTTATGAAATCTTCAAGGTAAGGTTGCTTGATTCCTGCACATGACTGAGAACGGGAGTATTTCTGAGAAACACCTTAAAATAATGATACTTCTACTGACCTATTGAGGATTTGTTTATGTATTTATTTGCTCTCGAAAACCTTGTAATTTGATGCTCCCAAAATACAATGACCAATGTTGTTTATTTTCCTCTTTCTTCAGAAAAGGTGTAGTTTTCTAGAAGATATACACACTTCCAGAAAGCTCATGATCAAGGTTACACCAGTAAAGCATGTGTCTGCAAGATCTAATTTGTTTTTGCCCACTTTAAATTCAAACATGTGATAAACTGTCTTATACTATCCTTATTTGGCTGTCTTATTAATCTGTATATACTTATCTGTTCATGCAAATGTTGAGTTGAATCATGGGCCCAAGGATCAGGGGGCAAAGAATGAAGTAGTTTGATCATACGGAGGGAAGCTGTACGTGTTGCATTACATGCATCAGGATCTTCATGTTCAGTTTGAGTGATCTGTGTGACTTTCCTATGCAGGCACCCATAGTGTTCCTGCTGAAGGTGACAGTGCCAATTGTGGTGTACGAAGAACCGCTGTGCAACTGGAACAGATACTTGCAGACCGTGCAGTGTGTCACCGGACCCGTCTTTGCCATCTTTGCCACCAAAGGTGAGACAGCTGGCAGTGTCAGTCTGTCCCAAGTGGAGCAGCGTAGTTCATGCTTGTGTACAAGACAGATACAGGAGAGTAACACAAACAAGGGGAAGTACATGTGTAACCAGTCCATTTCTGTTGGGATGCAGATGCATTTTGATCACAGTGATGGAAAATGGTAGTCAAGTTATCGTGAACAGGGACTGAACCACAGCACCTAATCACCGGGCACAAATGTCAACAGATGGAGTTACTTCAAATCCGGAACTTGACTAAAGATGCACTCATATTTGAGAGTTCACCTTTGCTCAGTGACTCTTGCAGGGGAGACAATTAGCAATTACCTGGTAAAAATATCAACAGATCAAGTCACTTTAAAACCTGATCTTGAAAAAAATATGCATTTATTAGCACAGTTACTAGTTCACCTTAGCTCAGTGTACTCTTGCAGGGGAGACAATGAGTAATTACCTGGCACAAATGTCAACAGATCCAGTCACTTCAAAACCTGATCTTTAAAAAAGATGCGTTTATCAGCATAGTTACTAGGTCACCCTAGCTCAGTATACTCTTGCAGGGGAGACAATCAGTGACTGCACAAACAGCATAAAGACCCAGTACCATAAACAAGAGTATGGATGTTTGCGATGGATTTATCAATGCCAGGGTCATTGACTCCATATCTGTCGCATAAAATGTTGTGTTGACTTTAACATGTTGCTAGTGAATCGTTGGCTGAATCTGTAGACCGTGCCTGAGACCATCGACCATATTTCTTTTTACAGTGGGGTTCAAGGAGGTTGGAAGGGGGTTCCCTGTGTGGGCCATCATCCTCATTGCTGCCTTTGCTCTGGCAGTGCTGGTCTTTGCCACCTCCAAGAATGACAGGAGGCCAAAGTACCACTCGGTGAGATCCACTCCCAGGCTTGTGGAAATAGTGCCAGCTACATTAGGACTTGTTTGAGGCAATCTTTTTCATGCATATCTTATTTTTTTAAGGGTTTAGAGTGGATGGGCGAGCATTCTATAGCTGTCTCACAAAATCCCTACCTATATCTGTTGTAGGAGCTATGGCAATTCTTTGCAGGTGTTTTTCACATGCTGTTGCTGTGTTTCATTTCCCTAACGCAACCTGTCAATGAAACTTCAGTAATAATGTATGATAAGTCTTTTAATTTTAATTTCATTATGACAATCACTTATATAAATAAATAAATAAATAAATAAATAAATAAATAAATAAATAATTTTATTTCTTGCTCAAATACATGATAATTTGATTTGGGAACTTTCACCCGCGGTCACCACCGCACAGCACCCAGTACCCAGTTTTACTCCTGGGTAGGAGAGGCAATACGGGTTAAGCACCTTGCTCAAGGATGCAACTCTAGAATCAGTGCAGAACTGAACTCTGCACCAGCTAGCCGCAAGGCGAGCATCTTAATCACTGCACTACTAGAGCACACTGCACTACTAGAGCCCACTGTACTACTAGAGCACACTGTACTACTAGAGCCCACTGTACTACTAGAGCCCACTGTACTACTAGAGCACACTGTACTACTAGAGCACACTGAACTACTAGAGCACACTGTACTACTAGAGCACACTGAACTACTAGAGCACACTGAACTACTAGAGCACATTGCACTACTAGAGCACACTGAACTACTAGAGCACACTGAACTACTAGAGCACACTGAACTACTAGAGCACACTGAACTACTAGAGCACACTGAACTACTAGAGCACACTGAACTACTAGAGCACACTGAACTACTAGAGCACACTGAACTACTAGAGCACACTGAACTACTAGAGCACACTGAACTACTAGAGCACACTGAACTACTAGAGCACACTGAACTACTAGAGCACACTGAACTACTAGAGCACACTGAACTACTAGAGCACCCTGTACTACTAGAGCACACTGAACTACTAGAGCACACTGAACTACTAGAGCACACTGAACTACTAGAGCACACTGAACTACTAGAGCACACTGAACTACTAGAGCACACTGAACTACTAGAGCACACTGAACTACTAGAGCACCCTGTACTACTAGAGCACACTGAACTACTAGAGCACACTGCACTACTAGAGCACACAACTACTAGAGCACACTGAACTACTAGAGCACACTGCACTACTAGAGCCCACTGTACTACTAGAGCACACTGAACTACTAGAGCACACTGAACTACTAGAGCACCCTGTACTACTAGAGCACACTGAACTACTAGAGCACACTGAACTACTAGAGCACACTGAACTACTAGAGCACACTGAACTACTAGAGCACACTGAACTACTAGAGCACACTGCACTACTAGAGCCCACTGTACTACTAGAGCACACTGTACTACTAGAGCCCACTGTACTACTAGAGCCCACTGTACTACTAGAGCACACTGAACTACTAGAGCACACTGTACTACTAGAGCACACTGAACTACTAGAGCACACTGAACTACTAGAGCACATTGCACTACTAGAGCACACTGAACTACTAGAGCACACTGAACTACTAGAGCACACTGAACTACTAGAGCACACTGAACTACTAGAGCACACTGAACTACTAGAGCACACTGAACTACTAGAGCACACTGCACTACTAGAGCACACTGAACTACTAGAGCACACTGAACTACTAGAGCACACTGAACTACTAGAGCACACTGAACTACTAGAGCACACTGAACTACTAGAGCACACTGAACTACTAGAGCACACTGAACTACTAGAGCACCCTGTACTACTAGAGCACACTGAACTACTAGAGCACACTGAACTACTAGAGCACACTGAACTACTAGAGCACACTGAACTACTAGAGCACCCTGTACTACTAGAGCACACTGAACTACTAGAGCACACTGAACTACTAGAGCACCCTGTACTACTAGAGCACTCTGAACTACTAGAGCACACTGAACTACTAGAGCACACTGAACTACTAGAGCACCCTGTACTACTAGAGCACACTGAACTACTAGAGCACACTGAACTACTAGAGCACCCTGTACTACTAGAGCACACTGAACAACTAGAGCACACTGAACTACTAGAGCACCCTGTACTACTAGAGCACACTGAACTACTAGAGCACACTGAACTACTAGAGCACCCTGTACTACTAGAGCACACTGAACTACTAGAGCACACTGAACTACTAGAGCACCCTGTACTACTAGAGCACACTGAACTACTAGAGCACACTGAACTACTAGAGCACACTGAACTACTAGAGCACACTGAACTACTAGAGCACACTGAACTACTAGAGCACACTGCACTACTAGAGCACACTGAACTACTAGAGCACCCTGTACTACTAGAGCACCCTGCACTACTAGAGCACACTGAACTACTAGAGCACCCTGTACTACTAGAGCACCCTGTACTACTAGAGCCCCCCCCCCCCCCCACCCCAACATTGTCCAAGACCTTCTAAGCCTGTTGCCCTGCCATCTAATTGTGTTTGAATTCTCTGCTCAGGCCTTTGCCTACCTCAGCTTCCTCGTGGCGGTGGTGTGGATCTACTCCATTGCCAATGAGATTGTCAACATGCTGCAGGTGAGATTCCACTGTGATCTCTCTCTGTGTTGACTTTGCTGTGCATTATTGCACTCGTGTGAATGAACAGTGTACACAGCTGACACAGACAAAGTGGTGCTTTGATGTGGCTGTTTGAGATGCTGTGTAATTTTTATTATTATTTGAAAATGTATTTGGTCCATCATTTTGATTTGCCTGCTGACTTATTGGAGATGTCTTTTTTCTTGCTTCATGCAGGCATTTGGAATAGCCTTGAACATAAGCAATGCTATACTTGGACTTACACTGTTGGCATGGGGAAATAGCATTGGAGGTAAGTTTCTCTTTTTCTTAATTCGAAAGCTATGTGTATAACTTTTCTGGCAAATAGATGTTTTCTGATATAATTTTTAGATATTATTTCCATCACATGTATACATGACTGCTCTATTCAAAATGGCTCACGTCTGAACAGTTATTTGCTTCACTGAAGCAAAAACCTAGAATATTTCATTAGTATAAACAGAAAGAATGTATTGAGAGGGGGAAAATACCTGTGACACTTATTTGGAATACACAGAAATGATGTAATGGGGAGAGGAAAAACAATGAGGCTTGAATTGTTTAAAATGAAAAATTCAACGTAGAGAAATATTTCTTCCAATGTAAATTAATGTTTATGTTGATTTTAAGACAAAGATCTCATTTTGAAATTGTTATTTCAAGTCAAGAAATGTGCTTGACATTATACAGTAGAAAAATGCTTCAATCCTCAAAGAAATATTGTCGAAGAGATATTGCCTACTTCAGGAAATTAGATAATCGACCAATGGATAGAAAAAATAAACGTCTGAGAATTGCTCATGCTATTCAACGAACTATGCACGTACTCTCCTGACTGTTTGCAGACTTCATTGCTGACACAGCCATGGCAAGACAGGGCTATCCCAGGATGGGCATCTCTGCATGTTTTGGTGGCCCACTGTTTAGTATCCTTGCATCACTGTGTAGCTAGCTACCTTTGGTCTTTGACATGAGGCATCCGTATCCTTGCATCACTCTGTGTAGCTAGCTACCTTTGGTCTTTGACATGAGGCATCCGTATCCTTGCATCACTCTGTGTGTGTGTGTGTGTGTGTGTGTGTGTGTGTGTGAGTGTGTGTGTGTGTGTGTGTGTGTGCATGTGTGTATGTGTGTGAATTTCCATACCTGTGATTTAATAAAGAAGTTCAACATGTTGCAGTGATTTGGGAAGAATATCACCTCCGTCAAACGTGAATATTAAAATTAACCTGAAATTATAATTCACATCTATCGAGTTCTTTGTGTGTCTTTAAAATTTTATTTTTGCAAGCTTGAACAATCGTAGTTTATATTCCAAAGGTTGTAAGATGAAAATAATTGAAAACTTGATGCATTAGAGCAGAAAGCTGAACCCCAAGAGTTATTGGCCCTGAAAAAATTGGAGTTGTGTCCCCTGAACTATGGAATCTCTGCACTGAGTTTAGTTCCATATGCCTTGTTTGTTGATTTCCTGACTGTGCCAGATGTATTGCTAGGAATGGGCATTCCATTTCTGATAGGGACAATAAAGAACGGTGACTACAAGGTGAGTTATGTTTATTTAAAAAAATTCCCAGTGACAGAAAATTTTATGGTGCATTTTATTTTTCATTTTCATAATATGCACTTCCTTCCAAACGTCACAGCCATTTAATTACAGTCTCTGTGATTATCAAATGCCCATTGATCTGTTCTTAGAACGTTTACATGATGAGGATACTGCACTAATTCCATCTTTTGAAACATACAATTGTAACTGAAATTTGTGTGTAGACATGTCGTGATTGTGTGTGTGTTGCAGTTATATGTGTCTGTAGCTGTGTGTGTATGTGCATTTGTGTCAGTTTATTCTTTTGTGCACCACACACTGATGTGCACTGTATGAAAACATGTTTTTTTTTAAAATCAAGTCGACAAAAATTAACAGTACCTTCACCTTCAGAGCAGCAAAAGCACCCATGTGATGTTGCTGGCAACTTGATCTCTTCATACATGTAAGCTTTAGACATTCTAGTGTGAGACACAGGCAGATTTTGTGCATGATGGACTACACCCATTGTTGCGTGTACCGGGTTGTTGCTGCTGTTGCAGCTGTTATTGTCGCTGGAAGAGGTGGTGCTGGCCGGATTCCTAGGGGTCAGCCTGGTGTCCTCCCTCATCATCGTCCCAGCCTCAGGCTTCAAGATGACCCGAGCCTATGGCATCTATCTCATCATCTTGTACATCATCTTCCTGGTTGTGGCTGTTCTGGTGGAGACTGGCGCCATTTCTACCACTCTCAGTATATTTGATGGGTAGATAGGTGTATGTGTGCACAGCAGATTCTACAAAGAATGAGATGTGAGGATGTGTTATACTCTTTTAAACATTGTCTGTGAGACCTCCTGAGACTATTCATGTGTTATGCAATTCACTCATTGTTCCATTTTAGTCATGTTTTTGTTAGCAGACTTTGGTTACATTGCCATATTCTGGTAACTGTGATGTTTTGGAGGTTTTTGTAATAATCTGTTGATCAGATTCTTTAAATTGTTAGGCAGTCTCTGTGATGAAAAGTATGTTCAGTAATGGGATATGTTTGTAATATCCTTCACTAATGTAGAGTAACAAAATGCAATAGCTACTTGTGTATATATTCATTTTAGCTGAGATTCTTTGGTCCTTTTGTCTTTTTATTACTTCCTACATTTCCTAAATGTAAGTTATGAGGACGAATTTAAGTTGAATTCACTAATGTAGTTTCATTTCTACCTAATGCATTTCATGTTTTGTTGTGAATATTTTTATATGTGCAATAACTTCTTGTTGAGCAAACCTAGCTTTATTGTTTGTGATGACTGCTTAGAAAAATACTCCTTTTTCCAGTGAATGAAAGAACATATATTTGTGTTTGTATTTGTACAGTTGTATGCATGACAGTTATGACAAGTGCAAGATGTTGTTGTCTGTTTATATATTCACATGCATTTACATTCGCATTCTCATTTGAAATCTAAACCTAGTGATTACTTGTTCTCCAAATATTTCTTGAGAAAATTTTTAGACAGCTTTAAATACCAGTTCAGTTCAGTTCAGTTCAGTCTCTTAACCCTGAGATGGGTTGTTGAGGCACCACTGATGACTTTCGGACAATCTTCCTCCATCGATCTCTATCCTCTGTGGCTCGCTGTGAGTCAGCAAAGGTCAAGCCTGTCCACTCTTTGATGTTGTCTTCCCACCTCTTTCTCTGCCTGCCTCTCCTTCTCCCACCTGGTACGGTACCTTGCAGGATGGTCTTGGCCAGCCCACAGCACACGTGAAGTGGTACGGTCACGTGTTTAAATACCACTCTTCAGCAAATGATAATTATTTCTACCTCAATGACAATGAAAAACTCCACACTCTGACATTACTATTTGAATAGAACATTGTTTTATCATTCTATTGCTGCCACAAATGTCTCATGCTTTGGTGTGACTGTCTCAATGATGTGTGGATCAGAGAGTTAGGGGAATAGATATGTGCTATATTCTTACCTTGCTCATTCATGAGTCTTGAAGCCTTCCAAGACACCCAAAGGCAGCATTCCAATTCCCCCAATTCTGGTCTGATGACCCCCATAATGGTTGCCAATGAACTTTATATTTTCTTTCTGTGCCTTTTACACTCCTTGTGTTTTCTTTGTTCCTGATGAGAGAGAACAAAGTCGTCTGTCCATTCAATCTTTTTTTAATGTCATATTTAAAGCTGTCGTAAGTTCTATTTGTTAAATGTGGCAAAGAAAGAACATCAGTATGGATTTACGCAGGTGATGCACAAACACTGGGTTCTGTAAATGCATGACCTGTTTATATTTTGCCTGTGCTCTCTGAGAATGACTGCTTGTCCCAATGCCCCATGGCATTTACCTTTTGTTTGATTGTGAACCAGCAAGGAAGCTCAACTTCCTGCTTTATTGTTGTAGCCTATTAAAGCTTTTTATTGTTGATGTAAATAGAAATTATTAGTGTCTACTGAACTTATTGCCCCACATGATTGCCTACATTGGCATGGAGAGGAGGTTTGTCCATCAGTCAAGAATGTTTTCATCTCTGTATGCATGAGTTGCCATGCATTTCAGCCATTAGAGGGATGTTGTTCATTGCTGCACAAAGGCCATTGTTCTGATGTCAGTCACTCAAGTGTGTTGCTGCTGATGACAGTAGTTTGGAGGTCATAATGTAAAACACAGGCAGATCTCTTTTTGTTGATGGGAACCGCTGCTGGATATGAGGTGACCAGGGATATGCCTCACTGCAAGAATGAGAAAACCCTTGTGTAAGTCACTCTGGAAATGAGAGTGAAACATCCACAAATGTGAAAAACCTGGATGAAGAAAAGGAAACACACACATGGATACTTCAGCAGTGACTCTACTTCTCTCAGTCACCATAAGAAGAGATGGTGTTTTCATGTGAAACAATGGCGTTTTCATGTGAAACAATGGCGATCTTTTCTCGTGTATATTAACTGGCATGTTGCAATAATCTGCATGAACACAATGTTGAATGTTTAACACAGTCTTTGCATGAAGAACCGTGTGGACTCAACAGAAATGATCAGTAACAGAGTGGTTTTTGTGTGGAGCCATGCACTCTGCTGTCAACATGGAGAAGAACAAAAGGTGATGATGCCAGAGATAATTTTACCATGAAAACTATGGTTTGTTACCAGCAGAACAGCTAAGGCTGATGTCGAAACCATTGAAAGTATTTTGCACAAGGGCAGAGTTTCTATGTGATGAAATGAGATGCAACAACATGAACAGACCAAGGATGGAAAGTAGATGTACGAGCTTAATTGGGAAACTTTTAGCTGCTGACAAGAAATTTGCAAGAACCAGTGCCCTTGCACTGAAAAGCAATCCGAGAAGGGGGAACCTGTGAGCTGCTGAAGTGGAAGCCAAGACAGGATGGATGTCTTGCAGTGGGACAACACAGTTCTCGTGCAAGGGAATTTTCCATTGCAGTTCACAGCACATTCACGAGGATCTTCATGGCACCATCTGAAGAGATCAGTAGGTATTGTCTCTTTTGCAGATGAACCAAATGTGCAGCATTGTATTGCTGTTCTGCTGATATTCAGAAGGTATAACGCCCTCAATTTCTTTTTCAGGGAGACACAAGATGTCGTGATGTTGGAAGTGAATGAAAAAAAACCAGTTGATAAGGAAAAATGGATAATTTGGCCTGCACATAAACTTGCTAACTTTGCAAGAGATCACACTTTATGAAGTGTATTTCATGCTGTATCATAGCCTTTCCTGGAAAAAATGTGATTCACAGTTGCACAGGTAGGAATCGGGATATTTTTCCATCGCAAACGTTTTCTCTGAGAGACATTATGGCATCCTGTAATGAGGAAAAGAGGAACTTGAAGTCTTTCGTGAAGACTTGCTCACCTGGAAGATGTTCATCATGATCCCTGAGGCCTTCAAGCAGAGCAAAATTATTCTGTGGAGTATGTATGGAATAATGAGCAGCATTTGACAGCAACGAAAAAAGGAACATTTCATTAAAAATTCTTATTCTTGAAGTCTTCGTGCAGAGCAATGAAGGCCAGTGGAGTATTACTGGAATAGTGTTGAGTAGTTGACGGCAACGAAAAAAGGAAAACTTGCTATGAGAAGATGTTAACCCTGAGGTCTTCATGCAGAGCAAAACCTTTCTGTAGAGTATGTACAAAAGGCGGTGTTGTAGTGTAGACGGTGTAGTTGACGCATTCAAGTTAGTCATGAGATCTTAAATGCGGAGCAAATCCCTCTGTGGAGAAAGTATGGAATGATGTGCAGTAGTTGACATCAACGAAAAATAGGGAGCTTGCCATGAAAACAGAAATTCCTGAGGTCTTCATGCAGAGCAATGAATACTGTGGAGTATAAATGAAATGGTGTGCAGTATTTGATATTTAAAAAAAAGAAGAAAGAAGAGAGCTTGCCTTGAAAAGATATTATTCCTAAAATCATCATGCAGAGTAAAACCCTTCTTTGCCGCGCTTTTGCAGTGCAGTACATTTACAGTGCCATTAAAAATGCTGCAGTTGACGTTCACAAAAAGTGGAGAACTTGCCATAGAATTCATAGTACAGTACCGGAAGTCAAAACAACCAAAAAAAGGGGGAGACTTCCGTGTGGATTGATGTCTGGCGGAAATGTTGACCTACCTGAATGGTGACGTTTCCATCCTGTTTTTCTAACTATCCATCCTGTTTTTCTAACTATCCATCCAGTCTGCTCTGTCACATTCGTTGACGTGTGAAGGATTTACGGTTCGCAGTGTAATTGCCTCAGTTGTGATGTTAATGCTGAACATCATTAGTGCAGTCATGCAGCACCTGGCAACGTTAATTAATAACTCTGCTTCGATAATCATGGAAATGTCGTGCATGCTTATGCATTATGTACATAATTATGTTCCGAAACGGCCAGTTACTCTTTGCAAATTTTTTGTTTTGCATAATGTACATGCTTTCTTCAACAAGGTTTCGATGGGCTGTTGATCAAAGCACACGATCTTTGATCAAAGTCTTCGTTGAATTGTGATCAAAGTATCTCGTGAAATTGCGTGATAGCATGATGTTGCGTGATATGTCTGATGGGCTGGGCAGCTATACGGTCGGTGATTTCTTTCTGCAGGCACTCCATAGACGAATGGCCATGCAGTAATCGAATAGAAGTTTCTTCTTTCTGAACAAAATCTATATTTTTGATTGTGTAAATGCTGTGTACGTTCATGCTGTAACTGGCGGTTGAACAGGTATGGACGCTTTCTGGTCAATGAGCTTTACAAAGATTAAGGAAATAAGTTATATATGTTACAGTCAAATCGGGAAATCAGGCATTCTCCGAGAATGCCTGAAAGTTTAGGCATTCACGGTAAATCCCTGGTTTGATCAGGCAATACCGGTAATGCCTGAAAATTTTCAGGCATTATCAGGAAATGCCTGAAAACTACTTGTACAAATTTCCCGTTTTGCCTGACTGTTAGGCAAAACGGGTTGTTCTGACCTTGTCTGCTTTTACATAGTCTGCCTTGCATGAATTATTAGTGAGTTTCTCTTCCATGTGTGACCTGAGACCTTGTCTGTTTTTACATAGCCTGTCTTGCATGAATTTTTAGTTTTTTCCCCCCGGAGTTCGGAGTGATTAGAGTTTGTTTTTATATAACCGGCCTTAATTTATTGTGAGTTTCTCTTATGTGAGTCTCTCTCTCATTGTCTCTTAAACTTTTTCCCCTTTTCGCTGAGTTTGGAGTGATTGGAGTTCACTTTCAGTATAATGCTAGTTCCATTGTGACGTTGCTCTCAATGTTGAGGGTAGCAATGGAGGAAACAGAATCGGTGGAAGTCCGATTTAATCAGTTACTCTTTCAAAAGTACGCCAAAAATGAAAACCACTTGATGCCAAAGTCAAAATATTTTCAAATACTTGAAGAGATGATGGAAAACGAAAGTCGGAAAACTCCACGTCAGTACAAGCTGTTTTCGAAGTAAGTAGACTCCTCTATATCCCTCTCGTTGCTCCCTCTCTCTCAAATATGTCTGTCTGTCTGTCTGTCTGTCTGTCTCTGTCTGTCTGTCTCTGTCTCTGTCTCTCTCTCTCTCTCTCTCTCTCTCTCTCTCTCTCTCTCTCTCTCTCTCTCTCTCTCTCTCTCTCTTTCCCATTTTCGATTTTGTTCTCCTTGTATAAAGAATTTTATCACTTCTCTCTTACACACACACACACACACACACGCGCGCGCACACACACACGCACGCACACACACACACGCACGCACGCACTCACACGCACACACGCGCAGACACAGGTAATAAAATAGTGATCTCTTGATTTTGAATCAGGTATGAAATCCTTCGATGCGGGCACATGGACAAGCTGATAAAGAAACGAAAGTCACCTGCTGAAACCCCGATCTACTATGTGACAATTGAAGACACATTCGACGTGATCAGAACAGCTCATCTTGCCACAGGACACGGTGGAAGGGACAGAGTTCTAAAGGAACTTGAACAGAAATTTGCAAATGTGCACAGAGAAAGCGTAGAACTTTTCAAGTCTTTCTGCAAGGTATGCCAAGAGAAGACAAAACGACAGAAAACAAAAGGAGTTGTTGTGAAACCCATCCTTTCAAGTGATTTTTCATCCAGGTGTCAAGTTGACCTGATTGACTTTCAGTCGATGGATGATGGTCAATACAAGTGGATAATGGTTTATCAAGACCATCTTACAAAATTCGTTGTGTTGCGACCCCTGACCTCAAAAAGAGCTTGTGAGGTAGCAACTCAGTTGATGGACATCTTTGCACTACTTGGAGCTCCTGTGATCCTACAATCGGACAATGGTTCTGAATTCACTGCAGCAATTATCAAGGAACTGAAAACATTGTGGCCTGAACTGAAACTTGTCCATGGCAAATTTAACTGATTTCATCATTATGCTTTTTAATTGAATGCCTGGAGTGCAACAGTCGGTGTCACCAATCCTTGACTTGTGGAAACAAATGAATTGTTGACAGAAAGTTCTGTTTTAATGTACATTGTAGTTGTTAGAATTAATAAATTAAACTGATTTCATCATTATGTTCTTTAATTGAATGCCTTCAAATTAAGAGAGAGAAAGAGAGAGAGAGAGAGAGAGTACAAAAGAGGCGTGAAACCAATTACGACCCCAGCCATTCAAAACTCAGATTGTGAGCGGTAGGCATTCTCCGATAATGCCTGACAGTCTATTTTAGTCAATCACCGATAATGCCTGAAAATTTTCAGGCATTACCGGAATTGCCTGATCAAACCAGGGATTTAGCGTGAATGCCTAAACTTTCAGGCATTCTCGGAGAATGCCTGATTTCCGGATTTGACTGTAACA
>JAWQFJ010015386.1:0-37500 GCA_034096865.1 Theodoxus fluviatilis
AAGTGATGTAAAGGCTGCCATCTTGACTGTCTGGAAAGTGATGTAAAGGCCGCCAGACATACTGACTGTCTGGAAAGGGATGTAAAGGCTGCCAGACACAAACTGGTTGGAAAGTAATGTAAAGGCTGCCATCTTGACTGTCTGGAAAGTGATGTAAAGGCCGCCAGACATAATGACTGTCTGGAAAGGGATGTAAAGGCTGCCAGACACAAACTGGTTGGAAAGTAATGTAAAGGCTGCCATCTTGACTGTCTGGAAAGGGATGTAAAGGCCGCCAGACATACTGACTGTCTGGAAAGGGATGTAAAGGCCGCCAGACATAATGACTGTCTGGAAAGTGATGTAAAGGCTGCCAGACACAAACTGGTTGGAAAGTAATGTAAAGGCTGCCATCTTGACTGTCTGGAAAGTGATGTGAAGGCCGCCAGACATAATGACTGTCTGGAAAGGGATGTAAAGGCTGCCAGACACAAACTGGTTGGAAAGTAATGTAAAGGCTGCCATCTTGACTGTCTGGAAAGGGATGTAAAGGCCGCCAGACATACTGACTGTCTGGAAAGGGATGTAAAGGCCGCCAGACATAATGACTGTCTGGAAAGTGATGTAAAGGCCGCCAGACATAATGACTGTCTGGAAAGGGATGTAAAGGCCGCCAGACATAATGACTGTCTGGAAAGGGATGTAAAGGCTGCCAGACACAAACTGGTTGGAAAGTAATGTAAAGGCTGCCATCTTGACTGTCTGGAAAGGGATGTGAAGGCTACCATCTTGACTGTCTGGAAAGTGATGTAAAGGCCGCCAGACATAATGACTGTCTAGAAAGTGATGTAAAGGCCGCCAGACATAATGACTGTCTGGAAAGGGATGTAAAGGCCGCCAGACATAATGACTGTCTGGAAAGTGATGTAAAGGCCGCCAGACATACTGACTGTCTGGAAAGTGATGTAAAGGCTGCCAGACACAAACTGGTTGGAAAGTAATGTAAAGGCTGCCATCTTGACTGTCTGGAAAGGGATGTGAAGGCTGCCATCTTGACTGTCTGGAAAGTGATGTAAAGGCTGCCATCTCGATTGCCTGGAAAGTGATGTAAAGGCTGCCATCTTGACTGTCTGGAAAGGGATGTAAAGGCTGCCATCTCGACTGTCTGGAAAGTGATGTAAAGGCTGCCATCTTGACTGTCTGGAAAGGGATGTAAAGGCCGCCAGACATAATGACTGTCTGGAAAGGGATGTAAAGGCTGCCATCTTGACTGTCTGGAAAGTGATGTAAAGGCTGCCATCTTGACTGTCTGGAAAGGGATGTAAAGGCTACCATCTTGACTGTCTGGAAAGGGATGTAAAGGCCGCCAGACATAATGACTGTCTGGAAAGTGATGTAAAGGCTGCCAGACACAAACTGGTTGGAAAGTAATGTAAAGGCTGCCATCTTGACTGTCTGGAAAGTAATGTAAAGACTACCATCTTGATTGTCTGGAAAGGGATGTAAAGACTACCATCTTGACTGTCTGGAAAGTAATGTAAAGACCGCCAGACATAATGACTGTCTGGAAAGTAATGTAAAGGCCGCCAGACATAATGACTGTCTGGAAAGGGATGTGAAGGCTGCCAGACATAATGACTGTCTGGAAAGGGATGTGAAGGCTGCCAGACATAATGACTGTCTGGAAAGTAATGTAAAGACCGCCAGACATAATGACTGTCTGGAAAGTAATGTAAAGGCCGCCAGACATAATGACTGTCTGGAAAGGGATGTAAAGGCCGCCAGACATAATGACTGTCTGGAAAGGGATGTAAAGGCTGCCATCTTGACTGTCTGGAAAGGATGTAAAGGCCGCCAGACATAATGACTGTCTGGAAAGGGATGTAAAGGCTGCCAGACATAATGACTGTCTGGAAAGGGATGTAAAGGCCGCCAGACATAATGACTGTCTGGAAAGAGATGTGAAGGCTACCATCTTGACTGTCTGGAAAGGGATGTAAAGGCCGCCAGACATGATAATGACTGTCTGGAAAGTGATGTAAAGGCTGCCAGACACAAACTGGTTGGAAAGTAATGTAAAGGCTGCCATCTTGACTGTCTGGAAAGGGATGTGAAGGCTGCCAGACATAATGACTGTCTGGAAAGTGATGTAAAGGCTGCCATCTTGACTGTCTGGAAAGGGATGTAAAGGCTGCCAGACATAATGACTGTCTGGAAAGTAATGTAAAGGCCGCCAGACATAATGACTGTCTGGAAAGGGATGTGAAGGCTGCCAGACATAATGACTGTCTGGAAAGTAATGTAAAGGCTGCCATCTTGACTGTCTGGAAAGGGATGTAAAGGCTGCCATCTCGACTGTCTGGAAAGGGATGTAAAGGCTGCCATCTCGACTGTCTGGAAAGGGATGTAAAGGCTGCCATCTCGACTGTCTGGAAAGGGATGTAAAGGCTGCCATCTCGACTGTCTGGAAAGGGATGTAAAGGCTGCCATCTTGACTGTCTGGAAAGGGATGTAAAGGCTGCCATCTTGACTGTCTGGAAAGGGATGTAAAGGCCGCCATCTTGACTGTCTGGAAAGGGATGTAAAGGCTGCCATCTTGACTGTCTGGAAAGGGATGTAAAGGCCGCCATCTTGACTGTCTGGAAAGGGATGTAACGGCTGCCATCTTGACTGTCTGGAAAGTGATGTAAAGGCTGCCAGACACAAACTGGTTGGAAAGTAATGTAAAGGCTGCCATCTTGACTGTCTGGAAAGTGATGTAAAGGCCGCCAGACATAATGACTGTCTGGAAAGGGATGTAAAGGCTGCCAGACACAAACTGGTTGGAAAGTAATGTAAAGGCTGCCATCTTGACTGTCTGGAAAGTGATGTAAAGGCCGCCAGACATAATGACTGTCTGGAAAGGGATGTAAAGGCTGCCAGACACAAACTGGTTGGAAAGTAATGTAAAGGCCGCCAGACATAATGACTGTCTGGAAAGGGATGTAAAGGCTGCCAGACACAAACTGGTTGGAAAGTAATGTAAAGGCCGCCAGACATAATGACTGTCTGGAAAGGGATGTAAAGGCTGCCAGACACAAACTGGTTGGAAAGTAATGTAAAGGCTGCCATCTTGACTGTCTGGAAAGTGATGTAAAGGCTGCCAGACACAAACTGGTTGGAAAGTAATGTAAAGGCTGCCATCTTGACTGTCTGGAAAGTGATGTAAAGGCCGCCAGACATAATGACTGTCTGGAAAGGGATGTAAAGGCTGCCAGACACAAACTGGTTGGAAAGTAATGTAAAGGCTGCCATCTTGACTGTCTGGAAAGTGATGTAAAGGCCGCCAGACATAATGACTGTCTGGAAAGGGATGTAAAGGCTGCCAGACACAAACTGGTTGGAAAGTAATGTAAAGGCTGCCATCTTGACTGTCTGGAAAGTGATGTAAAGGCCGCCAGACATAATGACTGTCTGGAAAGGGATGTAAAGGCTGCCAGACACAAACTGGTTGGAAAGTAATGTAAAGGCCGCCAGACATAATGACTGTCTGGAAAGGGATGTAAAGGCCGCCAGACATAATGACTGTCTGGAAAGGGATGTGAAGGCTACCATCTTGACTGTCTGGAAAGGGATGTGAAGGCTACCATCTTGACTGTCTGGAAAGGGATGTAAAGACCGCCAGACATAATGACTGTCTGGAAAGTGATGTGAAGGCTGCCAGACATAATGACTGTCTGGAAAGTGATGTGAAGGCTGCCAGACACTCTCACTCTTGACTGTCTGGAAAGTCATGTAAAGGCTACCATCTTGACTGTCTGGAAAGTGATGTGAAGGCTGCCAGACATAATGACTGTCTGGAAAGTGATGTGAAGGCTGCCAGACATAATGACTGTCTGGAAAGTGATGTGAAGGCTGCCAGACATAATGACTGTCTGGAAAGTGATGTGAAGGCTGCCAGACACTCTCACTCTTGACTGTCTGGAAAGTCATGTAAAGGCTACCATCTTGACTGTCTGGAAAGTGATGTAAAGGCTGCCATCTCGACTGTCTGGAAAGTGATGTAAAGGCTGCCATCTCGACTGTCTGGAAAGTGATGTGAAGGCTACCAGACATAATGACTGTCTGCAAAGTGATGTAAAGACAGCCAGACATCTAGACTGGCATGAGACCATCTGCGCTTCATTCCTCTGGCGGTGTGGGTTGTGAGGAGAGCAGAGGTCCAGGATGAGTGCCAAGCAGGGTGAAGGTGATGTTGCACTCTGTCCTTTCTCCTTCCATTTCTTTCGCTACAAATGCCACAGTAATCTGCAGTGAATGCCATGTCTGTAGTGGTCAGGTGTCCGTCATTGAGCTGTTGGCCATAGCCAAGATTCCATGATGACAATAGGGGTAAGCAGTGAAGTGTGGTGTCGACACCCTGGTATTTAGCATAGCATTCATTACTTATGGTTGGTTGACATTTCAGTTATTGTAATATTTGTCTCAGTTGGTGTATTTTCTGGCATAGTAGTTACTTTGTCACGGCAGGCATCATTATTAGCTGTGTTGATGCTGAAGCCACCATTTGCTATGGAAAGCATAACAGTTGTGGGTGTTGTAGATAGTGTATTGGTTGCTTTGATACTGTTTTATACAGCATTGCCTCCATTGCCATAATTCCTGTAGATCTTATCTTTGGTTACTGTAGTTGGGATGCTTTTTTCAAGCAATAGTTTTGCTGCTTTCATTCATTCAAGTGTAAAAGTTACGGCACGAATGTTGTGCAATCCTCATAGTCATATCACATGTAACTTTCTCTCTATAATGCTTTTTTTCGATGAGCCAGACTGCTGGTTGTCTGCCCGACTCCATGGAGATGCACGACAACAAGAGACCGAAGTTTCTGGGAATTTCTTCTTTTTTTCGCCATGTATTGAGTTGTCAAGGTCGAGTTAGGTCTGAGGCCATATTTTCCTTTTCTAGTTGGCTGCTCTAGGCAGGCCATTACACTGGGTCAGGATACTTGGAGCATCACATCAAGGCCCTGGCCGAGTTGCCTTGCATGGCGAGTTGCCCTCTCGAGCCCAGTGGCCCTGGCATGTGAACTGTGCACCTGCCCTGTCTGTACATTCCCATGGTCGTAGTCCTCCTCATGCAATGATGTCATTGGTAGTCCACAATGGACCCCTGATTTGGTGTTTTCGTTCTGCATTGACCAAGTAACTTTGATGGGTACAGGGAATACCAAGGAGGCCCTTTATTTAGTGATTTGTTCTCCGTTGACCAAGCACATAGGATGGCAAAGGATAGATACCATGGCGGTCTTAGCATGAATGATTTAGTGGTGTTTCCTTGTTGACCAAGTAGGTCAGACCGGCATAGCAGAGGAGTGTCCTCCCTTTCACGAGTCTTGGACTGGATTCAAGACATCCCTACATCACGGTGACTGAATGTGTCAGCCCTATTGCTTTCTTGGGAAGGGCACTTGCGATGTGGACTGCCTGAAACTTCTGTCTTTCACGGAGGTAGTAGCACCGACGCGCACCTCTTCCTTGTCTGCTGTGTGAGAGGTGCAATATTTTTCTACATTCTGGCAGAGAAGATGACACCTATCATGCATAATCCCAATAAAGTTTGTATACTCATTTCCCTGTGTTGTTTCATGGTATAATGATGAATAAATGATACAATAATAACAACAGACAGACAAGCAGCATTGGGGTGGCTCACAGTGACAGGACTGCACGCGAGATCTGAAGCATTCCAGTGACAGGACTGCAAGCGAGATCTGAAGCATTCCACAATGACGGGACTGCAAGCGAGATCTGAAGCATACCACAGTGACAGGACTGCAAGGGAGATCTGAAGCATTCCACAGTGACAGGACTGCAAGCGAGATCTGAAGCATTCCACAGTGACAGGACTGCAAGGGAGATCTGAAGCATTCCACAGTGACAGGACTGCAAGCGAGATCTGAAGCATTCCACAGTGACAGGACTGCAAGGGAGATCTGAAGCATTCCACAGTGACAGGACTGCAAGCGAGATCTGAAGCATTCCACAGTGACAGGACTGCAAGGGAGATCTGAAGCATTCCACAGTGACAGGACTGCAAGGGAGATCTGAAGCATTCCACAGTGACAGGACTGCAAGCGAGATCTGAAGCATTCCACAGTGACAGGACTGCAAGGGAGATCTGAAGCATTCCACAATGACGGGACTGCAAGGGAGATCTGAAGCATTCCACAGT
Source organism: Theodoxus fluviatilis (assembly GCA_034096865.1). NCBI lineage: Eukaryota > Metazoa > Mollusca > Gastropoda > Cycloneritida > Neritidae > Theodoxus > Theodoxus fluviatilis. Next base: position 6,190 of record JAWQFJ010015386.1, read on the forward strand.
GACAGGACTGCAAGGGAGATCTGAAGCATTCCACAGTGACAGGACTGCAAGCGAGATCTGAAGCATTCCACAGTGACAGGACTGCAAGCGAGATCTGAAGCATTCCACAGTGACAGGACTGCAAGCGAGATCTGAAGCATTCCACAGTGACAGGACTGCAAGCGAGATCTGAAGCATTCCACAGTGACAGGACTGCAAGCGAGATCTGAAGCATTCCACAGTGACAGGACTGCAAGCGAGATCTGAAGCTTACCACAGTGACAGGACTGCAAGCGAGATCTGAAGCATTCCACAGTGACAGGACTGCAAGGGAGATCTGAAGTATTCCATCCTGCAGCACAAAATCAATGTTGCACACTGCACTGAAGGCAAGAAGATCTCATTAGACCTCAAATACAGTTGGTGCCAAGACCAAGAAGAGACTATTACATCTACTGTCGTCCCCTGTAGGTTGAGGGTTTAAATAATAGACCCACCATGTCTCCTTACACGATTCCTAAGAGGCGATTAAATAGGGACATTGTGACTTGAATTTCACTTGAAACTCTTCTAGTGATTGTCATGCTTAATAAAGGCTGATAGGCTGTAAATCTCCATTCATCCATCCGTGAACTGTAAAAGAAGAGGTGATACCAGTGGTCACCGGAGTGATGAGAGGGAGCACACCTCAATGCCCTCCACCCATTGAGAAAGGCAGGCAGACACAAAGCAGCACCTGTCCTGAAAGGCCCCCTGTGGACAGGGGGTTAGAGCCACCGCGTAGTCCTGCACGATTTGTACGAGGTGAATCGCCAGAGGCATCGTGACTTGAATTGCACTGACTCTACTCCAGTGATTTTCGTGCTCATTGGCTTCACATAGCCTACACAGGTTGATGGGCAGTAAAACTCCATCCAGCCATCCTCTCATGATGGTTAGGTTAGGTGGAGATTTACGGCTTATCAGCTTTTGTAGTGTGGTGGGGTACAGCAAGTGTTAGCCGTTTAGCCTCTCTCGTTCACACGCAGTAAGAAATAATTTTCTCTCAATCCCGGTGTGATGAAATGAGTTTTCTGCTGCGATGAGATTTCTGACGGTCTGCTGCGGTCAGCTTTCTGATGCTGCGGTCAGATTTCTTCTGCTGCAAAAAGAAATCGTTGAATAATGAAAACACACGTGCTCGCTTTGCAGTCGTTAGAAGAATGAAGAAACCTCATTGCGGCGGAAACTGTCGCATGTTTGCGCATGCGCACTGAGCCCGTCAGAAATCTGCGCATGCGCACTGAGCCCGTCAGAAATCTCATCGCAGCAGAAAACTCATTTTGTCACACCGGTTATACAGTCATCGATTGCATGATCTAGTAGCATTCTATTCTTGCAGTATCCATTGTATGCGTTGGTTCACTACTGCAAAGGTCTTTTGTTAGAATTAGATTTCTTTCTAAGGGAATTTGTGTAGAAATAACCAAGAATGCCGACAATCCGTCTCAGCATGTGAGGCACCCTTGATTCCTCATGAAGTAACCAGGGAAGAAGTCCCAGGAGATATGACGCTGGCTAAATTGGTGAGACTAATTCATGGTTGTCCCAAGAGGCTATCTGTTTACAAATGAAGAGTTAGGATCTGGATGGCAGGAGAAGCCACTACCTGATCAGAGGAAGAATACGTTTGGTTCAAAGTTCTTAAGATCAGAGGAAGAATACGTTTGGTTCAAAGTTTTTAAGTGTCTTAGTTAGCCTCATTGGTTGAGAGCATCTGGAGCTCTGGTTGGCACCTGTCTGTGTCAGGGTGTGGAAGTTATTGGAACCCCTCATTGGTCCGAGGTTCTGGGGCTGTCTCAGTCATAGAGAACGGAGGGGTGGGGCTGTCTCAGTCATAGAGAACGGAGGGGTGGGGCTGTCTCATCCATAGAGAACGGAGAGGTGGAGCCAGAGGAAATAAGAGAGGGGAAACATGCTGAGTCCAGAAAGTTGGAGTGAGAGTTGAAGGGAGAAGAAGTTCGAAGGAGTCAAGAATCCGAAGGCGAACAGGGACGTGTGTGGACACCACTGAGCTACTCATAGCTCAGTAGTGGACACGGCTTGTGTCATGTACGCTGCCCATGTAAGGTGGAAGAATAAAGGAGTTGGAAATATCAACCGACCAGGACCACGTCCGATGGCCCCTCCTACCACCGTAGGCTACATGTATCCAAGTCCATTAATCTCGAAAATCACGACAATGGTTTAGAGTAAGTGCAAATCAAGTCACGACGTCCCTTGTTATTCGCCTCTTACGAATTGCATAGAGATGGATGGATGGAGTTTTGTGGCCCATCATGTAGGCTATATACTGCCATTAAACACGAAAATAACTAGAATAGTTGAGTGTAAACGCAAGTCAAGTCACAATGTCCATATTTACCCGCCTCTTTCGAATTGCATTGGGAGATGGGTGTGTGTGTGTGTCTATTCTGACCCCCTATGCACAGGTGATCCTCTCCTGAAAGCTGCCCCCCACCCTGGCAGTGCCCACAGCCTCTTGAAAACCTTGGATCCTCCAGAAGCCCGGCACACTATTCAAAGAGCAAGAAAACAAAGTGTCATCGACTGAAAGAAGAGGGTTTGTCAAGATGATATTGATCACCTTAATTTTGTTCTGTGTGTACAATTTGTATGTATTCATTCATTACGATAGATGTGTGTTGGATGTAGAGTTTATCGTCTCACCTGATTAGCTCCCACTTCCCGTGCATGAGATGACCGAAATTGAAGTGAGGGCGGATTTCTGTGGGATTGCATTGGAATGACTGTATAACTCTTCCCGCCCATCTTCCTTCATAATCATAGGTTGTGTATCATAAGACCATTGGTCACGAAAACTCTAGTGCAGGTTAGAATAAAAGAGAGTCAGGGCTTGATATCCCAAGTTATTCACCTCTAACAAATCATGTAGGGAGAGTGTGTGTGTGTGTGTGTGAATTCTTACCCCGACCCTTGGGGAGGGGGGATCATGCATTGGGTGCCGAAGCATACTAAGCGCCGTCTTCGTGCGGCGATTCATGCAGGTGAAGTCAGATCAAGGCAGTGGCGTCACAATGATGCTTTATTGAGGGAAACAAATGCCACAAATGAAGAAAAACTTCAACGAAACAAGACTACAACTACAGACCCGTGCTAAGTATTGGGATGCTTCTTCCATTAGTCTGGCAGGAAGTCATCACAGTCGACAAAACCTTAGCTCCTCGAATCATGAGAGCAAAGCATCTCGCAGGCAAGATAGGGTCAGTCGGATGGTCGTGGCAGAGATGTCAACTACAGTAACGAATCAACTAGGTAACTTTTATTCGGACTAGATTCGACACATATAATGTGCGAGAAGTTCCACGTGAGTATTACTGAAACCGAACATCTGCAGCACTCCCACCACCCCCAGTTGGCAGAAAAAAAAGTCGGAAAAAACTCTCATGGGACATAACTTGCACAGGACGCGGCATTTACCAGTGCGCATCCATAATATTATTTCAATGAGAGACTTTCTCGTTGCAAAAAGGGCTTCAAACAGCTTTTTCATTAAACATGTTTGTAAACAATTTTTAAGAATAAAGAATACTCATTCTTGAATTCGGAAAAAAAGGCCTACTGAAAGGATAAGAAAGAATCAACGCGTGACGCTGAACGTTTCAGCAGCCGAGTACCTGGAGATGATGCCTTCTCCCAGGCCCCAGAGGAAATCAACAGAACGGCTTTGCAGAGAAAGGCACGAGCCCCCGCTTGTGGAAACCAAGCAGTCAACAGAACGGCTTTGCAGAGAAAGGCACGAGCCCCCGCTTGTGGAAACCAAGCAGTACACAAAGACACCATGGGGGCTGATGTTTTTGTTGTTATTGTTGATGATGATAATGATGATGATAATGGTAATGATGATGATGATGGTGATGATGATCTTGCCCCCGACCCACAGGGGGTCTATCCTGGGTCCCGGAAGTGTTTCGGTAGGCAGCCTGCATCAAAAGACTTAGCGTCTCGCTGTCTGGCTCTGGGGCTGCGGTGCATTCTGGGGAAGAAAAGTAAGTTTGGTTACAGAGCAGAAAAACTTCCCCTTCATTTCAATTCAATGCTGAAGAGGAGACAGTTGGCCCACCTCTCCTCGGCAGCCCTGAACAGCTGTCTTCTTGGAGACCTAAATGCACAGCCGCTCATTAAAAAAAGATGCTTACATGTCTGTTACAGTTACTGTCCATATGTTATTGCTTGATTTCTTTTGAGTGAGAAAAGGTGGAAAGGTGAGAGTGGGAGAAAGAGAGTAAGAGAGAGAGAGAGAGAGAGAGAGAGAGAGAGAGAGAGAGAGAGAGAGAGAGAGAGAGAGAGAGAGGAGGTATGGGGTTGGGGTGTGGTGGGGGTGACATGACTAATACATTTTTAGAACAGACAACTCAAACAAAAATTTCAGGCAAGACACTCGTGAGTCTCTTCCATAGAATCATCTCGAACCGTGAGGAATTTTTTTTTTTCTTGCACACTTGTACACATGCAACACACACACACACACACACACACACACACACACATAAACATATACACACAGAAACACATACATATACACACACAAACATATACAGACACATATATACACAGACACGCATATATACACACAGACACACATGTATACACACAGACACACATATATACACACACACACATATATATACACACACACATAGAGTAATGGTCGACTGAGGGAGAACTCACCTGCTGTATGTGGGAGAAATCGAAAGGGGCCCTGTGAACCCAAGCAGAGAAGGCTTTAGAGACAACAGGCTGCAGCATCTCCAGAAAAAAAGCACACATGCGTAATGGGTCACAAAATCCTGAACACTGCTTAGTGACCAAAATCCATCCATCAACATTCATTCACTGTTATCGCCCCCCCCACCCCTTGAAAACATGCCCACCCACTTGAGGACTCACTCTATCCCTACCACTTGAATATCCCCCCCACCCCCCACCAACCCCACCCCCCACCCTGTTCACTCAAGGACCCCACCCACTTCCAGTGGAGCGCTCTGTCCACCCAGCCCACCTGGAAGTAGTTTCCTAGCATGTGCAGCTCGTGGTGCGAGGCCAAATGGCTGCTGTCCTCCAATGGAATGTCACAGTAGTGGCATCGGAGTGCGCCAGGCTGGTCAGTGGACTTTGCCCCTGCTGTCACCACATCCATATGTCTGGCTGTCTGGAGTCGTCTCGGCCTTCTGTGCTAGGCAGAGTAGGAATAAAAGGTGGGAGAGAGAAGAGAGAACGAAGGAACGAACGAAAACCTTAGTGTTGGGGCCTCCGGCCCATGGCAGGGCGTATATATTCAAAACGTTTCAACAGCACCACCATGCACAACAGTTAATACATGTTAAATACAAACATTGGTGGGTCTAGCGCTTGAACTAATCGCTGAAGATGAGAGAGAGAGATATGTAGATAGGGGGAGAGAGAGAGAGAGAGAGAGTATAGATTTATTGAAACTGCAATAACCTATGTGCAGATTTCAATGAATCGTTGACAGCAAAACAATAATTGTATACCAAACAGAAATGAGGTCAGTTAATTAAAATACTAAATCATCACCACCATCACTTACCACCATCATCAACACCATCTCTATCATCCCTATCAACACCATCACACACACACATATCACTATTAACACCATCACTATATCACACAAACACCATCTCTATCATCCCTATCAACACCATCACACACACACATATCACTATTAACACCATCACTATATCACACACACACACATCACTATAAACACCATCACTATCACCTCCATCATCACCAACACACACACACACAGCGCTATAAACACCATCACTATCACCTCCATCATCGCCAACACACACACACACACATCACTATAAACACCATCACTATCACCTCCATCATCGCCCACACACACACACATCACTATTAACACCATCACTATCACCTCTATCATCGCCAACACACACACACACACATCACTATTAACACCATCACTATATCACACACACACACACACATCACTATAAACACCATCACTATCACCTCCATCATCGCCAACACACACACACATCACTATTAACACCATCACTATCACCTCCATCATCGCCAACACACACACACACACACACACTATCACTATCAACACACACACACTCACCGCTATCAACGCCATTACTATCATAAAAAAACACAACACCAACACTATCAACACATATAACACACATTTTCATCACTATCACACACATCACTATCACCACACAACAGACATCATCAGCATCAACACCATCACTATCATCAACACACACACATTATCACTATCAACACCATCACAATCAACACCATCACTATCATCAACACACAAAACCATTACTATCAACACATAACACACATTTTCATCACTATCACCACACATCATCACTATCACCACACATCATCACTATCACCACATAACAGAGACATCATCATCATCATTACTATCAACACCATCACTATTATCAACACACACACAAGCGCGCACACACAAGCGCACACACACACACTTATCACCCTCAATACTTGTCATCCTCCTCCTCCTCCTACATGTGCTGCAAGAGAGATCCCGGACAAAGCCAGGTAGGCACACACCTGAATCTTGTCACATATGATTGCCCGTCTGTGCCGTTCTGGACACTCGGATCTTCTGAGACGGACCCACAGGTGTCAGCGTCGGCACAGGTGCCCTGTCTTGGATCTGGTCCAAGTTCCTCCATCTCCTGCTGAGGGGAGGGGATGGTGATGCATGGAGTTTTACGGCGCATCAGCCTATGTAGGCTATGTAAGACCAATGATCACAAACGATTACAAGACCTGGTAGAGTGAGAGCGATTCAACTCAGAATGTCACTTTTTATTCGCCTATTACGAATCTCATGGCGAGACGTGGGGGTCAATTTTTCCCCACCCCCACCCCACACGGGGACAGACAGGTGGGGAAACACAGAGATGGGATGCTTGTGAATCGTGGATGGGTGGACGGATGGATGGGTGGGTGTGTGGATGGATGGATGATGGTATGATGGATGGATGGAGGAATGAATGTATGGATGGATGATTGTATGATGGTTGAATGGGTGGATGGATGGATTGATGGATGGATGGATGGATGGATGGATGGATGGATGGATGGATGGATGGATGGATGGATGATTGTATGATGGATGGATGGATGGATGGATGGATGGATGGATGGATGGATGGATGGATGTATGGATGGATGGATGGATGGGATGGATGGATGGATGGATGATGGTATGATGGTTGGGTGGGTGGATGGATGGGTGGATGGATGAATGGATGATGGATGATGGATGGATGGATGGATGAATAAATGGATGGATGGATGGATGGATGGATGGATGGATGGATGGGTGGATGATGGTATGATGGTTGGGTGGGTGGATGGATGATGATGGATGGATGGATGGATGGATGGATGTATGAATGGATGGATGGATGAATGTATGGATGGATGGATGGTTGGGTGGATGATGGTATGATGGGTGGGTGGGTGGGTGGGTGGTGGATGGATGGATGGATGTATGTATGGATGGATGGATGATGGTATGATGGATGGATGGATGGATGGATGGATGATGGATGGATGGATGGATGGATGGATGGATGGATGGATGGATGATGGATGGATGGATGGATGGATGGATGATGGATGGATGGATGGATGGATGGATGGATGGATGGGTGGATGTATGGATGGATGGATGGATGGATGGATGGATGGATGGATGGATGGATGGATGGATGGATGGATGGATGGATGGATGGATGGATGGATGGATGGATGGATGGATGGATGGATGGATGGATGGATGGATGGATGATGGATGGATGATGGATGGATGGATGGATGATGGATGGATGAATGGATGATGGATGGATGAATGTATGGATGAATGGATGGATGAATGTATGGATGGATGGATGATGGTTGGATGGGTGGATGGATGGATGGATGGATGAATGTATGGATGGATGAATGGATGGATGGATGGATAAATGTATGGATGAATGGATGGATGGATGGATAAATGTATGGATGGATGGATGGATAAATGTATGATAGTATGATGGTGTTTTACGGCTAATGAGCCTTTGTAGTCTCTGTCAGGCCATTAAGCACGAAAATCACTACAATAGTTTAGAGTAAACGCACATCAAGTCACAATGTCCCTGATTTTTTGCCTCTTTTGAATCGCATGGGGAGACACGGTGGGTCTATTCTCACCCCCAACCCACAGGGGGATCTCTTGGAGGAAGCCAGTCTCATCGTTCCTCTCATCGCAGAGAGAACTCAATGAAACTTACGAAAAGGTTGCAAGTCTATCAATGTGGCATGCAGCTTTAAATGCTCTTGTGTAAAGGTCTATAAAGTGAGCACTGCTGAACATGTGAAAAAAAAGATTAAAAACTAGGCATGGAAGAACGTAAGAACCATCATAAAAGTTGTCGTCGTCATCAACATCATCATTAAAATCAACATCATCATCACCACTACCATCATCAAACTTCATCACCATCATCTCCACCACTATCATAATCAAACTCAATCACCATCATCATCATTATCAACATCATCACCACCACCACCACTACCAATACCATCATCAAACTTCATCACCAATATCATTAACACCATCACCACTACCATCATCGAACTTCATCATCATCATCATCATCAAAACCCCCATCATCAAACATCCTCCTCTTCACCGTTACCTGTTGCCCGGGAAAGGCCGCTGTGAGTGCTTGGAGGTCATCTTTCATCACATTCCACATGTCGTCAAGGTCACACCCTTCCTGCCAAGCAGCCAGCTGGGTCGAGGTGCAAAAGTGAACCTCCACGTGGGCACACACAAGGTCAGCTGTGGATGCCCGGAAGTCGCAGTACGGGCATGCGCAGTCACCACTTCCCTGATGATGGCGGAAGTGGGCCAGCAAAGTTGAGCGCTGGTTGCTTCTAAAAGGGCAACGGTCGCAAAAAAAGAGGGGGCACGGAGAAGGGGGAGGCCCGGGGGAAGGGGGGAGAGAGAAGGACAAAGAAAGGTTCCTCTCGAGACTGGGTCCGTCTTCTTGGCAGCTTTGGCGAAAGGCACCGAGACACACCTCCGACACAGGTGGCAGACACCCCGCGGTCACATGACCTGCCCCTTGTTGAGTCCTGTGCAGCTGTGAGAAAAATGAATGAATGAAAAAATGAATACATTAGATGAATGAAAGAAAAAATAAGGAAGGAATGAATGAAGGAACTGTATAGGCCTATCAGCCTTTCTGGGTTGTGTAAGACCGCTGACCATAGAATTAATATCACTGGAGCTGGTTAAAGTTAGAGCAAATAGTCATGATCTCTATGCAGGTAGTTATTCTTCTTTTATGAATTGCACTGAGAGACGAGGTACACACACACACACACAGACACAGACAGACACACACACAGACACACACACAGACACACACACACACACACAGACACACACAGACACACACACACACACAGACACACACACAGACACACACACACACACACAGACACACACACACACACAGACACACACACAGACACACACACACACACACACAGACACACACACACAGACACACACACAGACACACAGACAGACACACACACAGACACACACACACACACACAGACACACACACAGACACACACACACAGACACACAGACACACAGACACACACACACAGACACACACACAGACACACACACAGACACACACAGACACACACACACAGACACACACACACAGACACACACACACAGACACACACACACACACACACACACACACAGACACACACACACACACACACACACACAAACAGACACACACACACAGACGCACACACAAACAGAAGCACACACAAACAGACGCACACACACACACACACACACACACACACACACAAACAGACACACACACACACACGCTATCGTGACCACAATGTGAGTATAATCATCACCAGCATGCTTGATTAAACCCAAACAGTTTTCTTCATGGTGGGGGATAGGGTGTTGGGGGTGGTAATGGTGAATTGGGGAGAGATGGGCGTCTTGTTTTATTGAAGGGGGGAGGGGGGGGAGATGCGTTACAGAGAGAGTGGGGGTATGGGCTGCGGGGTGGGGTGTGTAAGCATCACTTCCGGTTGCTACAACACGACGCCAAAGACCAGAGCAAGGCACTGACCATTCTGTGAACCCGAGTCAGTATTGACTCTGGAGCAGTTCACAATGAATGCGTAATAGACTTGACCCATCTCATTACAGCACTGTGCCAAAATAGGTCGTTCTGGATACTATTTTTTCCACTGTTAATAGAAATCATTCAGATGTCAAAACTTGTTTCCATTTTAGCATAAACATTTTATTTTATCGAATAAACGCTTGTTTATTGCCTCAACAAGCGTAATTTATGAGTTTTGTGTGAAATAGTCTGAGAGCTTCTTTGAGGGCGTATGTCAGGGAGCAGAGTGCTATCCCTCAAACCTCTCGTGTGATCTCCTTATGAATATTTCGGACGGATTAGTTCCATCACGTGATATGAACTGTGGCAGAGACTCTTTCGCCGGCAGGCGAAGTCTCTAGTGGACTATATTGGGCACTGACAACAGACGCGCAGCCACACCGGTGTGCTCACCTCCCCAAGCAGCCTGAGATTGCCGGGACTCTGCAGGGCCAGCAGATTCTGGTTGGGCATCATGTGGATCTTGCGGTGCTGCGTCAGCAGGTTGCCGGAGGGAACGCTGTAGTCGCAGAAGTCACAGGTGAAACGCTGCCGAGACCCGTGCAACTCCGAGTGTCGCTGGAAGTGGATGCGCTTGGCGGTGGCGTACGGACATTTCTCGCACGCGTACTTTTTCATGCGATTTATCTCTAGCGGTTGGTCCACCTGTTGGGAGAAAAAAGTTTAGTTATTTTACGTACGTCAGTTGGAATATAGGTATGGGGAGGGAGGGAGGGAGGGAGGGAGGGAGGGAGGGAGGGAGGGAGGGAGGGAGGGAGGGAGAGAGAGAGAGAGAGAGAGAGAGAGAGAGAGAGAGAGAGAGAGAGAGAGAGAGAGAGAGAGAGACAGACAGACACATAACGACAAAGAAATTACAGAGACAAATGGAAAGAAACACCATAAACGGCGATGTAGCCAAGAACAAGTGCCAGTAGTCCCCGAACCACTGCCACTGGAAACACTGTCACCGCTAGGTAAGTCTTAACCACCAACAACAATCAGCAACAATATCAATGACAACTGGCGATGCCGGAAATTCTTTTGTGGGGAATCGCCGCTGTGCAGTGGCCCGTGACGGGTTTTACTCCTCGGTAGCAGTCTCGGCAGTGCGGATGCAGCATCTTACCCAAGGATGCCACTCTAGGATTCATGCAGATTTGACCACCACACGCGCCAGTCGCCGTAAAGGCCGTCTTATACGAGGCGATTCTACCCTGGCGTTCTCGCAAGCGTCATTGTGGCGGCCAGTCACGGCTGGCAATAGTGGAGCAAAGAGCGTCATTGTGGCGGCCAGTCACGGCTGGCAATAGTGGAGCAAAGAGCGTCATTGTGGCGGCCAGTCACGGCTGGCAATAGTGGAGCAAAGAGCGTCATTGTGGCGGCCAGTCACGGCTGGCAATAGTGGAGCAAGAGCGTCATTGTGGCAGCCAATCACGGCTGGCAATAGTGGAGCAAGAGCGTCACTGTGGCGGCCAGTCACGGCTGGCAATAGTGGAGCAAGAGCGTCACTGTGGCGGCCTGTCACGGCTGGCAATAGTGGAGCAAGAGCGTCACTGTGGCGGCCTGTCACGGCTGGCAATAGTGGAGCAAGAGCGTCACTGTGGCGGCCAGTCACGGCTGGCAATAGTGGAGCAAAGAGCGTCATTGTGGCGGCCAGTCACGGCTGGCAATAGTGGAGCAAAGAGCGTCATTGTGGCGGCCAGTCACGGCTGGCAATAGTGGAGCAAAGAGCGTCAGTAGCGCTCTGTAATTATAGGAGATATGAAATGATGAAAAACTGAATGCAGTTTCTAAACACACCAACTCAACATGACTTTATTGAAGATGATATGCTATGTGTGATGAGGTGCACCTATTACCATCACCGAGTGTATTGTACATCTACTGTGTTCATGTCATAAGGTGCACATATCACCAAGTGTATTTTACATCTGCTGTGCTCATCCTCTATTCAGTTATCTCTGCTGCTGTATCTTCACAACCCCCCATCCTCGGCTAGTGAACCCTCCCCTCAGTTTGCAGAAGTGCTAGATTGTCAGCACCCACCCACACCTCTCTACCCCCCCCCCCCCCCCTCTGTTTCTCTCCATAATTACCCCCCTCCCCGTCCTTGCATGGGCTGTGGTCTGATTGTTTGCGGCTGCCCTGTGGGTTGCTGCCCTGTCGGTCGTTGTCGGCACCCACCCACGCATCTCTCTGCCCTCCCCCCTGTTTCTCTCCATGGCTACCCCCCTCCCCGTCCTTGCATGGGCTGTGGTCTGATTGTTTGCGGCTGCCCTGTGGGTTGCTGCCCTGTCGGTCGTTGTCGGCACCCACCCACGCATCTCTCTGCCCTCCCCCCTGTTTCTCTCCATAGCTACCCCCCTCCTCTTTTGCCGGAAGAAGAGAACTTCCGCCCTTTGAACGCCTCCCGGAAGTGAAGGCGAGCGGGCGAGTGGGTTTGAATACCCCTGCGATCATACATGCAAGCACATGGACACTTCAAACACACACCTACACACACGTGCACGCACATCCCATGCATGCACTCGTACACAAGCGCGCACACACGAAAATATGTCAGTCCTATGCACGCACACGTATATGTACACAAACATGCACGTGCACCAGGTGAAGTAAGGAAGTGGGACGTGGACAGGAGCACGAGTGACCGGAAACTTTTTCTCTTGCCACCAAAGCCATCCTCCCCGGCCCCTATGTTGGAACAAAGCCATCCTCCCCGGCCCCTATGTTGGAACAAAGCCATCCTCCCCGGCCCCTATGTTGGAACAAAGCCATCCTCCCCGGCCCCTGTGTTGGAACAAAGCCATCCTCCCCGGCCCCTATGTTGGAACAAAGCCATCCTCCCCGGCCCCTATGTTGGAAGACCTACCTGGCCATCCTCCCCGGCCCCTATGTTGGAAGACCTACCTGGCCATCCTCCCCGGCCCCTATGTTGGAAGACCTACCTGGCGCACTTTGGCTGTCCGACGCAAACGTGTCTTTCGACGCAACTTTCGTGGCTGCTGTTCAGTGCAGTTGTTCATCTGCTTATGAAATACAAACAAATAAAAACACAAATAAACAAATAAAAGTTGCATATGACATCTTGATCACACCCTCCATAACAACGTTTATTCCAGCTAGTCCGCGTCTCTGCGTCAAATTGCGACCCAACAGGATCAAAAAATGACGGACGGACGGACGGACGGACGGACAGACAGACAGACGGACGGACGGACAGGCAGACAAACAGACAGACAGACGGACAGACAGATGGACGGGCGGGCGGGTAGAAAGACATAGACACAGACACACACACAAGCCATGCACGCAATCGCTCTCTCTCTCTCTCTCTCTCACGCACGCACACACAGACTAACAAATACACACACACACACTCTCTCTCTCTCTCACACACACACACACACAAACACTCACATACGCATACAGACGCGCGCGCACACACACGCACGCACGCACACACACAAAACACTCACATACGCATACAGACAGACGCGCGTGCACACGCACACACACACACATTTTGCAAAAGGAAAAGTTTCTTGTCTTATGCAACACGAAGACGGGAAGCAACGAATTACCTTCTCACGATTTGAACGAAGTACAAAATCTCAAAGTCACAGCAGTCCTCAACGTCACACTGACCACGAGGCCTGACTGACAGCACGGTCACATAACCTGTAGGTCAGACTGACCACACAATCACATAACCTGTAGGCCAGCCTGACCCCACGATCACTTAACCTGTAGGTCAGACTGACCACACGATTACATAGCTTATAGGTCAGACTGACCACACGATCACATAACCTGTAGGTCAGTCTGACCACAAGATCACATAACATGTAGAATAGACTGACCGCACAATTACATAACTTGTAGGTCAGACTGACCACACGATCACATAATCTGTAGACTAGCCTGACCACACGATCACATAACCTGTAGGTCAGACTGACCACACGATCAAATAACCTAGGCCAGACTGACCACACGATCACATAACCTGTAGGTCAGACTGACCACACGATTACATAACTTATAGGTCAGACTGACCACACAATCACATAACCTGTAGGCCAGACTGACCACACGATCACATAACCTGTAGGCCAGACTGACCGCACAATCACATGACTTGTAGGTCAGACTGACCACACAAAAACATAAATTGTAGGCAATAATGACCACACAAAAACATAACTAGCAGACAATATTGACCACAAGATCACATGACCTGAACGGCTGAAGGTCACGTTGACCATAAAATCACATGGCCTGTCGTCCATGCTAACCACAAGGTCATTCTCAGCTGAAATCTCCAGCGCCAGTAAGACGCGCCAAAAATGCAGTCACAAGCACCCCTCTTGCCTCCCCCTACCTGTTTTGCTACACAGCAGTCTCCACTGCTTCCTGTATGGGATGAGGAGGCGAAGATCTGCTCTGGTAGAGCTCTAGTGACCTCTGGCTGGCTCTCACGCTGGCAGGCTGTGGCAGAATCAGCAGAGTCTGTGGCTCCCGTGGGGGCACCCTTATGTCCAGTGCCTTTTCCTAGAGAAGTCATCAGTTCTGGCACCAGTGAGAAAGCAGCAGCAGGTACAAACAAGATAAAGTGGCAGCGAAAAACTGCAAGCAGGAACAGCAAGGGTGAACAGCAGTAGTAGCAAGCAGCAAAAAGCGGCAGTAGCAGCAAGCAACAACATGCAGCAACAGCAAAGAGCAGTAGAAGGAGGAGCAAACAGCAATCAGCACTAGCAAGGGGCTGCAGTAGCATGTAGCAAAAAGCCGCAGAAGCAGCAAGCAACAAACAGCAACAGAAAGCAGCAGCAATTGCAAACACCAGCCGTAGCAAGTAGCAAGTTATAGCAGAACAACAAACAAAAAGAAATAGCAGGAATAGCAAGCAGCAGCACCACCATGAGGCAAGCAGCAACAGACAGCAGCCAGTAACAGCGAGCAGCAGCAATAGCAAGCAGCAGCAAAACGATCTGCAGAAGTAGCAAGTAGCTACTACAAGCAGCAGCAGCAGCAGCAAGCAACACACAGCAACTGCAAGTGGTAATAGCAAACAGAAGCACAACAACTGGCAGCATCAGCAATGGCGAACATAAGCAAGAGCCTGTTGCAGAAGTAACAAGTAGCAACAAGCAGATGTGGCAGCAAGCAACTACAAGCAGTAGCAACAGCAAGCAGCAGTAAACAGTAGCAACAGCAAGCAGCAGTAGCGGCAAGCAGAGGTGGCAGCAAGCAACAGCAACAGCAAGCAGTAGTAACAGCAAGCAGCAACAACAGTGATCAGCAGCAAGCAATAGCAACAGCAGGCAGCAAGCAGTGGCAGCAAGAAGAGGTAGCAGCCAGCAGTAGCAACATCAAGCAATAGCAACAGCAAGCAGTAGCAACAGTAAGCAGTAGCAACAAGAAGAGGTAGCAGCCAGCAGTAGCAACAGCAAGCAGTAGCAACAGCAAGCAGTAGCAGCAGTAAGCAGTAGCAGCAAGAAGAGGTAGCAGCCAGCAGTAGCAACAGCAAGCAGTAGCAACAGCAAGCAGTAGCAACAGCAAGCAGTAGCAACAAGAAGAGGTAGCAGCCAGCAGTAGCAACAGCAAGCAGTAGCAACAGCAAGCAGTAGCAACAGTAAGCAGTAGCAGCAAGAAGAGGTAGCAGCAAGCAGTAGCAACAGCAAGCAGTAGCAACAGCAAGCAGTAGCAACAGCAAGCAGTAGCAACAGCAAGCAGTAGCAACAGCAAGCAGTAGCAACAGCAAGCAGTGGCAGCAAGAAGAGGTAGCAGCCAGCAGTAGCAACATCAAGCAATAGCAACAGCAAGCAGTAGCAACAGTAAGCAGTAGCAACAAGAAGAGGTAGCAGCCAGCAGTAGCAACAGCAAGCAGTAGCAACAGCAAGCAGTAGCAACAGCAGCAGTAGCAACAGCAGCAGTAGCAACAGCAGCAGTAGCAACAGCAGCAGTAGCAACAGCAGCAGTAGCAACAGCAGAGTAACAGCAGCAGTAGTAACAGCAGCAGTAGTAACAGCAGCAGCAGTAGCAACAGCAGTAGCAGCAGCAGCAGCAGCAGCAGCAAGCAGTAGCAACAGTAAGCAGTAGCAGCAGCAGAGTAGCAGCAGCAGCAGCAACAGCAAGCAGTAGCAACAGCACAGCAGTAGCAACAGTCAGCAGTAGCAACAGTAGCAGTAGCAGCAGCAGTAGCAACAGCAGCAGTAGCAACAGCAAGCAGTAGCAACAGTCAGCAGTAGCAACAGAAGCAGTAGCAGCAGCAGTAGCAACAGCAGCAGTAGCAACAGCAGCAGTAGCAACAGCAGCAGTAGCAACAGCAGCAGTAGCAACAGCAGCAGTAGCAACAGCAGCAGTAGCAACAGCAGCAGTAGCAACAGCAGCAGTAGCAACAGCAGCAGTAGCAACAGCAGCAGTAGCAACAGCAGCAGTAGCAACAGCAGCAGTAGCAGCAGCAGTAGCAACAGCAGCAGTAGCAACAGCAGCAGTAGCAGCAGCAGCAGCAGCAGCAGTAGCAACAGCAGCAGTAGCAACAGCAGCAGTAGCAACAGCAGCAGTAGCAACAGCAGCAGTAGCAACAGCAGCAGCAGCAGCAACAGCAGCAGTAGCAACAGCAGCAGTAGCAACAGCAGCAGTAGCAACAGCAGCAGTAGCAACAGCAGCAGTAGCAACAGCAGCAGCAGCAACAGCAAGCAGTAGCAACAGCAAGCAGTAGCAGCAAGCAGCAGTTGCAGCAAGCAGAAGCAGCAGCAAGCAGTAGCAACAGCAAGCAATAGCAGCAAGCAGTAGCAACAGCAAGCAATAGCAGCAAGCAGTAGCAACAGCACACAGTAGCAACAGCAAGCAGCAGCAGCAAGCGGTAGCAGCAGCAAGCAGCAGCAACAGCAAGAAGAGGTAGCAGCCAGTATGGAGCCCTACCCAGACCCAAGCAAATATTTTGGCATGATCAGTAACAGCATCAGTTACATTAAGAACATTGGAATCTAATTGGACTTATCAGCATTCTTACCTAAATTCACAAGCCTTCCAGGGTCAGCATCAGCAGCATCAGCATCACTGCCACAGCCAGCATCAGCATCACCAACATCCTCCTCAGCAGCAGCAGCAGCAGTAACAGGAGCAGCTCCGGAGACATCGAGCCCAACACTGTCTCTGGCAGCTGTCTTGGCTTGGGGACTGTAGGCGTGGGAGTGCACAGTCTCGTGCTGGGACAGAGCGCGAGCAGTCCGCACTTGGAAGCTGCACTGGCCGCATCTGAGGAGACCAGAGTCTGAGGCATGACGGCGCCTTCGATGCAGTGCCTCATGTGCGGCCACCAAGTTCCTCCTGCTGCAGACACAGGGGCAGAATCTGCACCTGTGAAGAGCAGGCTTGAAGTAGTGCTGTGCTATAGTTCTCCTGATTCTCACTCACGTACAGTCAGGTGTGATTTTGTTTCATCATCGTTATGTGTATGTTATCATCATATTCGTCCTTTTTGTTGCACGCAAACGCACATGAATGCATGCATGCACACCTGCACGCACACACATGCATGCACGGTCACACATGCATGCATGCTCACACATGCACGCACAGGCACACACAAACATGCACGCTCAGGCACACACACATGCATGCACGCACACACATGCATGCAACCGCACATAATCGCAAACAGCCACAAATGCACATACACCCGCAAAGAACACACACACACATCATACACACACGTAAACACACACATACACTCCAGCGTACTTATGCACACATATACTATGCATGGATACACAAAGAACATACGCATAAACATGAGTACTCAATTATGCTCGTGCAGGCACACTCTCTCTGGCTCTCACACACACACATGTGCACACACAGGCATATGCATGAATGCATGCACACACACACAAACACACACACACTTTCACGTAAAGAGAGAAGTGAAAGGTGTTCAGAAAGAAAGGAGACTGCCACACAACTAAGCACTTACTTGTACCACTCCGGCTGGTCCTTCTTCTGGCCAGGAACGGAACGCAACAACTTCCACGGGTCTTCACCCCTGTCGAACTTTCTGACACTGCTGGTGGCCTTGACGGGGTGAAGCTTGCCCATCTTCAGAGAGTCTGCACGCCGACTGTTTCCTGTCACCAGAGTGTGGTGGACACGCTGAGTGCGTTTCCGCTTTTCTCCGCGATTGATCTGCCGTGACTTGTTCAGGGTCCCAACCCAGGCATTCTTCGACTGCTTGTTCTGTTGAGCGTCACGAGTGCGCTGCGACAATCCTCCTTGTCTACCGGCCTGTCTGCGTCTGTTCCTCTTTCCCCTGGCGATGATTCGGTTACAGCGATTGGCTCCAGCCATGCCTGAGCTCTGGAGGAGGAGGTTTCATATCTGCCGTGGGTGCGTTCTTCGCAGGCATGCCTGCATCCTGGTAGTGATTGTCGTGCGAAGGGTCACGTGTCTCTCCGGAATCAAGTTCTGTGGAGTTGCGTCTCTCTTGGCCCTCGTCTGCACTCGCAGACGCCGGGAGGTAAAACTGAGGAATCTGGGCAGAAAGACAAAACAAAATAATGAATGTTCAATTTATTTTTTTTGTTAAGGGGGTGGGGGTGGGCGGGGTGGGGATGAGTGGAAATGGGGAATGTGAGGGGTTTAAACAGTTTCCAAACTTCGTAGGCCTACTTTACCAGTGCACACGTCACAGTTGCCCTAGAGGTAGACATTTTACTAACAAAATTTGCGCTTTTATTTCTTTTTACTCGTTGTCGTCATAGAAGTACGGACAACTTTCCTCAAATCTGTCACGTGTCCTGTTGTCATAGATCAAAGTCACAATGTGCAGCAGGCAAATGAGAGGATAAACTTTTTAGAAGTAGATACAGATAGGTACGTGGTTTTCCCTTTTTCTCCTACTTTTTCCATTTCCTCCTGTCTCTCTCCTCCTATTGCTGCTGTAGAATAATGTATAGCTTCTTTCTCTTCTCCACAAATAGATTTGCCCTACGCGCAAATTTCTTTTC
This sequence comes from Theodoxus fluviatilis, assembly GCA_034096865.1. Classification (NCBI taxonomy): domain Eukaryota; kingdom Metazoa; phylum Mollusca; class Gastropoda; order Cycloneritida; family Neritidae; genus Theodoxus; species Theodoxus fluviatilis. The sequence continues at coordinate 25,499 of JAWQFJ010015386.1, forward strand.
TACTCTTCTCCTCCTCCCCATCCTTCAATATCAGCTGCTACTGCTGCTGTAGTAAAATATGTTACTTTTTTCAGTTCTTTCTCTTCCTTTTCCCCTTCTTTTCCTCTTCTTCCACTTTCTCCTCATCCAGGGCCGGATCAAAGTTTTTTGAGGGGGGGTGCTTAAAATTGTTTTAGGGTCTTCTCATCGAAGTGGCGAAGCCACGAGTGCGTGCCTGCGAAGCAGGCACGCCCCTCTAGGGGGGTCCGGGGGCATGCCCCCCCGGAAAATTTTGAGAAAAATGGTGCAAATCTGTGCAATCTGGCAGTGCGGTCATTTCCAAGAGTTTTTGTTTGGTCACAGATTCTTCCTGTCTCTGCCCGGGTTTGATTTGTCTGTGCGAGTAGCAAAAGGAAGGCATCTTAATTATAGCAGCACCCCCCCCCCCTCCCTCCCCAGCTACCTTGGCTGCCAAGTAGAGTGTGCTTATACCAAGTGGAGAGTAGTACAGCATCTGGGCCCAGCATCTTTTAGCCCCCCCCCCCCCCCCTCCTTCCCAAGCTTTTTACTAACTATACTGTCTCTGCTACCAAGCAAAGTGTGCCGATATCCGATGAGGTGGGAAGTAGATCAACATATTTGAGCAACCCCCCCCCCCCCCCCCCTCCCTCCTTCCCCCAACTCCCGGCTGCCACGGAGGTTTTTTTTTTTTTTTTTTTTTTTTTTGGGGGGGGGGTGCTCGAGCACCCCCAGCACCCCCCCTAGATCCGGCCCTGTCATCCTTCAATTACTGCTGCTACTGCTGCTGTAGTAGAACATGTTGCCAACTACAGCAGGTCAACATGACATGGAGCCAGGTGAGGAGTATAGAACCACTCCAGTCCATTCATTGTGTGACGAAGGGGAAGAAGATTCCTATTGCAGACGTGCCTTCCCCAGATTTTCAGTTTCCGTATTCTGACAGGCAAAATGTGTTATAAAATTCGTATTAGGGGAACAAAAATCGTATTTTTCACATACTTGTCGTATCAACATAAGTCATTAGAGATTTGACCACTGTAGGGCCTACGTATTCACTGCATTTTGAAATAACTGAAAATGACTGACGACTACCAGAACTAAACATTCACATCAGAAAAGAAAATGCAACTCAATGCATAGCTTTCAGCCGCTATCCCGCTACACCCAGGGCAGCTGGTGTCAGCCCCTCTCACTCAGCACTGCTTTCTTTCAGCTGCTGGTTATAGCAGCTCTTGAGTCGGTCTAGTTCTTCGCTGGTGTACACTGTATCAGCAGGTTTGGACTTGAGGACCAGCAAACTCTCAAGTGTACTGTCACCTAAACTGGGTCGCTGATCTGTGTGGTTCTTCCTTACACAGGAAAACATCCACTCGTAATGAGCGCTTGAATGGGAGATTGTCAAAACCCCACCCATCACAGCAGACGGCTCTTTGTGGGGCTCCATCTTCCCAACTGCAGCCCACTTTTCGTCCATTCGTCCCCGCCAAAATCGAAACAAACAAGGGCTGGTAACTCTGTTACACCTGTTCTCAGCACTTAGTTATCAACATGCTTTATTACTGAGACACAATTTTTTTTTAAAGCAAATGGTGTCAAAATCCGAAGGAGGAGGAGGAGCAGGAGCAGGAGGAGCAGGGGCAGGAGGAGCAGGAGCAGGAGGAGGAGGAGCAGGAGGAGGAGGAGGAGGAGGAGGAGCAGGAGCAGGAGCAGGAGCAGGAGGAGGAGGAGGCGGAGGCGGAGGCAGAGGAGGAGGAGGAGGAGGAGGAGGAGGTGGAGGAGGAGGAGGAGGAGGAGAGAAAAAAAAGAAGAGGTAAAAAAGAAGAAGAGGTAAAAAAGAATACGACTACCATTGCAACGCGAGGCAACTCACCGGGGGCTTGCTGTGAATGGCGGCATGCCGGGACAAGTAGTTGCGTTTGGTGGCGGAGAAAGTGCAAAGCGCGCACTTGTGCTTGGCCTTGGGTCGGGGCCTGTGCGACTGGCAGTGTTGCAGGTAATTCTTCTTCTTCTGCGAAAACCAGGGGCAGGAGCTGCAGCGGTAGACCTTGTGCAGGGAGGACGTCTCTGGTCTAAAACTGCAGCCATTGGGGTTCGGTTCTTCGCCTGGGAAAACCTGGAGACGTGAATTTAGTGGGATGCAGGATGCTGTAAACATTTTTTCTTTGTGTGCGTGCGTGCGCGTCTGTGTGTGCGTGTGTTATTTTCTGTGATGCCATTGTCAGCTTTTTTTCCTCTCACAAGAGGTACTCATTTTGACCTCAATTTATTATTCCCACATCCACAAATCAACCAATTTCACCATTTGACATTCTTTGATGCTTACCATCCATTTCGTACATTATTCACTCGCTATTGTTTATATTTTTCCCTTCCCCCACTCCCATCCAACCCCTCCTTCCGTGGTAGTTCGTTTTGCAAAGGGAAATATAGAGGATAGTACTTTTGCAAAGGGAATTAAAGACGCACCGCTTTTCGGCTTGGCTCGGCTCGCGACGTCAACCTTGCTAGCTAGTGAGTTACATGATAATGTCACCAATAAGTAAATAACGTACAGTATTCATTTCACTGGCCATCACATCCCATTGAGTTGCTTGATATCTACTTTGTGGTCACATGAGAGAAACATAGTTCTTTTTGAATGTTGACAAGTCTCGTTTGTGAATTCTAATAGTGTGAGTTATCGAAAAGCCATCTCTTCTCCTTGTTAATAATCACTGTGGGGGGAAAAAGAAAAGCAAAATTTGAACAGACCTCGTCTTTTCATGGTGTGAATGCATTTCCAGAACACAGAAAAGACGAAGTATAGGAGGATGGGAGGTGTGCCAGGTGGGGGGAAATACAACTGAGGATGATGTAAGAGGATTGGAATGTCTTGAATGAAATGGGCCAGGAAGGGCACACGTGGTGAAATGCAATGTTTCTCATCTCACCTCAACGTCCACTTTGTCAACTATAAATATTTACGACGAACCGGATTCCGTAGGCTGACGTCAGGAGCCGAGGAGGTCCGAGGACAGCCCAAGGGCGGTGCCTCTGTAAACTGAAAACGGACTACCGGCCCCCTTCCCTCAAGTACACGTTGAGTGGGACAGTATGATGAACCCTCGGTGATCTAGGTATGTCTACCTAAGCACGTGAAGACTGGATTCGGCGGACTGAGCGGAGGAACCACTAGATGGTCAACGGTCAAGAAGGCGATTCCCAGCAAAGCGTTGTGGAGCGCTAAGGGCATGACAAGACACATAGGACATCATGGCCATCCACTGCACCCGTTTCTGTCTCCAGCCGTCTCGACTCTGTCCTGCCACTGGATCAAGATGGTCTCGGGCGAGAGAGTGAGGTCGACGAACTGCACAACTCTTTCTCACTTAAATCCAAATCATCGCGCAAGTCACTTTTGTCATCCATCCAGGATCACTGCCGCAGAAAAGAAGAGGCAAGCCCGCAAGGCCCATGCTGTCAACCCCCCTGGAGACGTCCCACTTGTCCCATGTCCCTTCTGTTCCCGAACCTTCCGTGCCAGGATCGGCCTCGTTAGCCATCTGCGCACACACAGACAGAACCAGTCCCAGCAACCCCCCGGATGACTAGAGTGGTCCTCGTCGACTCGACGGACGAACAACATGATGAATAAATTAATATTCTCGTCATATGAATCCGAAATTTGTTCAGATTGTCACGTGCCTTGTTAGTCTTTGTGAGAAGAGGTTGACTGAAAAAAAGCGTGGAAATTTGAAACATCGTCTCGTAATTAAAGCGTGCTAAATGATTGAATAGGCCTACACTAGTATTAGACTAGAGTGTCTGAAGCCTTGACAGCTATTCTTTTTAAAGTCACAAGAAGTGAGTGTCTTTCTTTCACTTCTTTTTTTAACACCAGAAGGGCACAAGTTCTGAAGTTGCAGAAGTAGGACAACGTCGTGCGGACACACATTTCCGTCCAGGATGATGATCGAAATGGCGACCGCATGTCTGTGTTTAAAAATGTTGCTGTTTCTAACGTAATTTGGTCAAATATAGTTCTGGTTTAATTAGAATAGCTTAAATATATCATATTCAAGAAGGGGATAACGATACGTATGCTCATTTCTAAGCCATTTCGAAGCCATTAGCGCCATTTCGGTAAATAGCATGACCGAAAATGACCGAAATCTTCGAATCCAACGAGGTTGGTAAATTTCTTTCTCATCAATGCAACTAGTGAAGGTAAAGGTAGTAGTTTTGTATAGCGACTCTACACCAACCCGAGGCGCTCAATCCGTTTTAAACTTAACTACCTGATCACTGGAACACTTGATCAACATTTTACAGGCACCTGACAACAGACAGATTAGACGCTCATTGTCACGCAGATGACAGCACTTCCCGAGCTGTCACCTCCACCGTTGAATCCTCTTGCTCATAGATCTTAATTTCGTCTAAATAACATGAGTAGTATTTATTCATACCCCTGTCTATTACAGTCTGATAAATCTTCTCACTGTCTGGCAAAAATGAGTCACAAATGCTGTCCGGAATACAACTCAACGATTCAGTTGGCGTTCGCGTCGAAGCCATTTTGCCGCCTGCATGTGATACCACGCGAGTTACCGCGAGAAAGGGGCGTGGCTGTGGACGGGTCAATAGTGATAATGTCAGGGTCACGGAGAGTTACCTCCCTTTCTTGTAAGCAATGAGAACAATAAAGTATCGTGTATCTTGTATTGTTGTATTGATTGTCATTCCCATTTACGATCTTCACGAGATTGGTTGCGCGTAGGGTAAAATTCTTACAAAATACAAAAGATTTTGAACTTTTAATAGCTTAACTCTCAAATGTTTTCTCTGCATGATTTCGACCACCGGTGGTCGATAACAATAACACTTATAATTTAAATGTAAAAAAAAAAAAAAATCTTGAAAAAATTACATATCATTGAAGAAAAAGCATTGCTAAGCAAAAAAAGTTATAATATATTTCAGTTTAATTCCGAAAATATGCAAAAATAGTTACTTACTGCGCAGCAAAGCGTCTGCTTCCCGACCGCCATCTTAAATGTTTTAGCGTCACTGGTTTTGCTTCGCTGCCCGATAAAATCGTCAAATATGGACCAAGAATCATCTTCTGAAGATTATATTGCTTATGATTCAAGTGATGATGAAGTTTGGTGTGATGATGAATCGTCATTTTCAAGCAATGGCGAAAATATAGATCCAAACATCGACGGGATTGATTATCGAAGGTGCGTGTTGCTATTTTTATCTTTGTTCATCGATCGGACGTATTTGCTTCTTTTTATTCTGTAAATTGTTCTTGGATATAGCTAGGGTGAACTCATACATCTTATTTCAAAACTGGCGAGAACACCACAGAGATGTAGAGGAATTGAAAAGGAATGCAAAGTATAATCAGCTGGCCTTCACTGAAGAACTTATAAGACAACGGGGGGGGGGGGGTTTGATGTTGATGTGGACGTGCCGGTTGCGGACAAGCCAGTCACATACACCATCCACAGCATCATCCCCAACATGTGCAAAACTAAAGACAGAAGAAACTGTAAGCTGTGCTACACTAAATTCAAAATAGAAAGGAAAACAAGAACTTACTCTGTACCCTGCAACACATTCCTGTGTTTACAGGATGACCGCAACTGCCTGCTGGAGTACCACCAGATTTAATTGCATCGGCAGGCACATAGAACCAGTTTTTTTTTTTTTTTTTCATTTCACATTGACAGTTTTTGTGTGTGTAAATATGGTTTTTGCACAAATGATTTATGTGTAACTTAGACAAGAGGAAAAGAAATACATTTTGAATAAGTAAGTTCACCTGTTGTTAAGTGCATTATTTTATGGGTTTTTTTTCGCCAAAAGCTTCAGACTAGTAGCTTTACAAAAAACTCTTTCAAATCACTAAATTTGATTGAAAAAATATGCAGATTGAAATTTTATGTGTAAATATAGTTGTATTTTATGTTAGAAATAAAGAAAACAAAAGAAACTATCCCCCCCCCAAAAATTGTTCTTTGTGATTGTAGAGTATTGTCAATTTAGTGCGTTTTTTTGTTAATTTTTTCTGCATATTTTTATAAAAATAGTTTATACATAACAGTTTTTTCTCAAATCAAATAACATAGTAAGAAAGGTTAGTTTGTTCTGAATAAAATGGTATATAATATGTCATATTTTATATCAGCAATAACGTATATAAGCTTTGCTAAAGATAGTATGTGTAATCTTAGCTAAAAAAAAAGCCTGAAAATGACAAACGTTTAAGAGTTAAGGCAAGACACGGGTCGAAAAGTTGGGAAAATTTCATATCTGGACGTTTTTGAGATAACATCAGTTTTGAGTAGTTCAAACACTTGCAAATGCCCCCACGTGTTTTTTTCGACCTGTCATTCGATAATTAGTTGAATAAAATGGCTTTTAAAAACATCACTCCTCGTAAAAAACGTTAACAAGAAGGGCAAAGCCCATACGACTCACATGCTTGACCTTGACCTTTATATGACCTTGACCTTCGTGTGACCTTCAAGGTCAAGGTCAAACAACTAAACCTACCAATGACATCATACACTAAGAAATGATTTACACATTTTTCCTACCAAAATACATGTGACCTTGACCCAAGGTCAAGGTCATCCAAGGTCATGCAACACAAAGCTGTTAATTCAAGACATAGGAAGCACAGTGGTGCTTATTGCCACTTTCTACCATGAGATATAGTCACTTTTAGTGGTTCACTACCCCATTTTGGTCACATTTCATAAGGGTCAAAGTGACCTTGACCTTGATGATATGTAAACAAATGTGTCTCATGATGAAAGTATAACATGTGTTCCACATAATTATTAAGTTTGAAACAGTTATCTTCCATAGTTCAGGGTCAAGGTCACTTCAAAATATGTATACAATCCAACTTTGAAGAGCTGTGACCTTGACCTTGAAGCAAGGTCAACCAAACTGGTATCAAAAGATAGTGCTTGCTTTGACCTATATACCACTTGTAGCTAAGGTCGCCATTCTCAATAACGTGGGAGAAAATTGGGAAAATGTGAAAAATGACTGTTTTTGAGACCACATTTATGGCTCCTGTGACCTTGACCTTGAAGCAAGGTCAAGTCACTATGTATGTTTTTTGAGGCCTTGTCATCATACACCATCATGCCACATTTGGTGTTGATAGACTTAATAGTCTCCGAGAAAAATCCAACGTTTAAGTTTTTTACGCCCGGACGGACGGACGGACGGACGGACGGACGACACGGCTGAGTACATAGACTCACTTTTGCTTCGCATGTGAGTCAAAAATTGGGAAAATGTGAAAAATAACTGTTTTTGAGACCACATTTATGGCTCCTGTGACCTTGACCTTGAAGCAAGGTCAAGTCACTATGTATGTTTTTTGAGGCCTTGTCATCATACACCATCATGCCACATTTGGTGTTGATAGACTTAATAGTCTCCGAGAAAAATCCAACGTTTAAGTTTTTTTACGCCCGGACGGACGGACGGACGAAACGGCTCAGTACATAGACTCACTTTTGCTTCGCATGTGAGTCAAAAACGTCATTGATGCATCGTATTTTATGACTTTTGGAAAAGTTGTAACTTTCGATCTATTCTACGAAGAGGTTCACGCCCGGTACCGTTGGAAAGCTCGTCTTTTCGATCGAGCACAGCAAGGGAAATAACTCCGCCAACTATAGTGGTCTATTTTTAGTTGATGATTTCAAACATCGTACACAGGGTTGTTTGGAAACTCACTAGCCAATCATTGAGCTTAGAGAGGGAATTCCACTTGTTTCAACCAATCAGAGACTCCAAAGCGAGGATTCCCTGGCCCACAATGCATCGTAAACAAGGCTGCCGCTTCAACGCTAATTCTCTCAGTTAGTTTATGTTTTGCACCAAATCGAATAAATTCGACTTCAATCAAACAATCAGAGAATGCCCATGAGTGAATAAACTCAACATTATGCCGCGACCGAAAAATAGTGGGCGAAGAGAGCAGCTCTCGGCTGCACGCACCTCGAAAATACTTCGCGGTCAAGGTCGAAAGTCTAGTTCTACTTCGTCAACGCCTGCGTTGACAGTGCCATCGCGATCGCTGCCTCCTCGTCCCTCCATCTCAACTGCCTCGATTCCGGAAGAAACTTCAAACACATCGGCATCAAGGAGGAAGATGCAGATGATGCAGGCAGAAGCGAAGCAGCCGATTGAAACCGATCATAAGTGGGTCAACGTGCACTTAGATCAGCTGAGTGAACTAATGAACGATGTTCTTTGCCCGAACTGTTTTCGGTCTGGTCTCACCTTCAGCATACTGTACGATGAAAACAATGGCTTAGCCAGCAAACTTTGCTTGAAATGTGGAGCCTGTGATGCCAGAAGAATGAAGAAAGCTAATGTGGCAGCCTCTGTTCAGGCATAGCAACAGCGCCTACACTATGTGGCTTCATGCCTTCAACTCAAGGCATCAGAAGAGGAGGCTTCAGGAGGAAGAAGAAGGGGAAACCTATGGTGCTGGAATGGCAAACTGACTTGTTGTTGACTCATTCACAGCATGTGTCTCTCTGAAGTTGCCTTTATTGACCTTGGCATTTCCTGTGTAGTAGTAGGGCTGATCCTTTCCTCTTGAGCATGAACTTTTCCATCCCTGCATTATTTTGTACTGGGGACTGACTCACTGCACAAAAACACAAACAAGAAGGGCAAAGCCCATACAACTCACATGCTTGACCTTGACATTCAGTGACCTTCAAGGTCAAGGTCAAACAACTAAACCTAGCAATGACATCATACACTAAGAAATGATTTACACATTTTTTCCTACCAAAAATACGTGACCTTGACCCAAGGTCAAGGTCATCCAAGGTCATCCAACACATAGCTCTTAATTCAAGACATAGGAAGCACAATGGTGCTTATTGGCACTTTCTACCATGAGATATGGTCAATTTTAGTGGTTCACTACCCCATTTTGGTCACATTTCATAAGGGTCAAAGTGACCTTGACCTTGATGATATGTGACCAAATGTGTCTCATGATGAAGGTATAACATGTGCCCCACATAATTATTAAGTTTGAAACAGTTATCTTCCATAGTTCAGGGTCAAGGTCACTTCAAAATATGTATACAATCCAACTTTGAAGAGCTCCTGTGACCTTGACCTTGAAGCAAGGTCAACCAAACTGGTATCAAAAGATAGGGCTTGCTTTGACCTATATACCACTTGTAGCTAAGGTCGCCATTCTCAATAACGTGGGAGAAAATTGGGAAAATGTGAAAAATGACTGTTTTTGAGACCACATTTATGGCTCCTGTGACCTTGACCTTGAAGCAAGGTCAAGTCACTATGTATGCTTTTTGAGGCTTTGTCATCATACACCATCATGCCACATTTGGTGTTGATAGACTTAATAGTCTCCGAGAAAAATCCAACGTTTAAGTTTTTTACGCCCGGACGGACGGACGGACGGACGACACGGCTGAGTACATAGACTCACTTTTGCTTCGCATGTGAGTCAAAAACTGGAAACTGTAAGTTCAGTTTCATTTTTTAGCATGTGTAGTCCTGCTGGATGAATGTATGAATAAATGAAACAAGTTTTAGCCATGATGGATAGTTTTAGTAGGACTTATGCATGACTAAAAGTTGTTTTTGCCATTTTCTCAAAATGTGTTTTTTTCATAGAGTTCAAATCAATTAATTACTCAAACTCATCACAGGATGATGATGATGACTTGTAATTTTGCAGGTATGTTACATGTATAATAATTTATGAACATACAGACACTTTTTGCTGTGAACTGATTATTTGGCCAGATATGATTTTTTTTCTTTGATGTTGAACCTACTTTATCTGCAATTCGGATATTGATGTGGAAGCAATAAATACATTTTTTTTTTACTTTTTGCATTACAAACATAATCTTCTGTACATTTAAAGATAAAGAGTGTACAATTTTAATGCAAAAAGAATTTTCAAGAAATATCAAGAAGTTAAGAAGTTATAGAAATTTGAAAAGATACAGAAATTTGCATATTTTTGCATGTTAGGCGGCCATTTTGGATTACCCATAATTCTAATTACTGTCAAACTTTGATGTTTTGATTTACTGTTATGAGTTCTTTCATGCCAATTAAACAAAAAAATATCAATAAACATATTTAAAAATGTCATGCTTCCTAGTAGTGTCTTGCCTTAAAAAGTTGACATCAAGAATCTACGTATACTTACGATTAAAAGAATGATTTGGGGGGATTTTAAAATATATTTCTGATATATTTTAAAATAATTATTTAACGTAAGTTCAGGAGTGGACCATTTGAAAAGATACAGAAATTTGCATATTTTTGCATGTTAGGCGGCCATTTTGGATTACCCATAATTCTAATTACTGTCAAACTTTGATGTTTTGATTTACTGTTATGAGTTCTTTCATGCCAATGAAACAAAAAATTTCAATAATGAATAAACATATTAAAAAATTTCATGCTTCCTAGTAGTGTCTTGCCTTAAAAAGTTGACATCAAGAATCTACGTATACTTACGATTAAAAGAATGATTTGGGGGGATTTTAAAATATATTTCTGATATATTTTAAAATAATTATTTAACGTAAGTTCAGGAGTGGACCAGAACGGCAGAAGCAGTTACAAAGCGAATAAGTTAAGATAAGGTGTGTGCCACATAATGAAAACCAAAATTGTTTACTTACCGTCATTCTCGGCGTCACGGAGTATCAGTCGTAGATTGAAACTCCAAGTCCAAGCAAAATATCCAAGCTTCGTCGAAAATCTTATGCACTGAATACGACGAGACTTCGTCCAGCCTTGATTGAGCTCATTTGGTTCCGGGAAGGGACCATAAACAAGCGATAGTTACATGGAAATCAATACCTTCACTCAGCGTCTAACCTCTCGTCACACAACGGTGACGTTCCCGCCAAAACACGAGAACTTTGAGCGTGTACAGTTTCAGGTCAATCCAATGCCAGTGACCAGTTTCTTGTGCATGGTGCAAGTTTCCAATGACTCGTCAGTACTATATAAGAAAACAAAGAAATTGTTTATACTTAAATAACATACCTGTCTACGAGTTTCTGTTCTATCCTGGGCGTCTCATGCCCGCTCGAAGATCGAAGCAGCCGCAGTGTACTGTAAGTAACACATGCGTCTAAATGCCGTGCACAGCCGGATTTCAATTGGTTGCGAGACATCACTCATTTCGCGCCGCTTTCTGTTGATTGGTTACCTATAAATAGGATCCACTCTATCCTTGCGTGTTGTCTTTGATTTTGATACTGACCTTTTCATTACGCAAATATTTCAATATTTTCGAGCTGTTCATGTAAAATGCGCAAAAGTAAATAACGACTGCTAACAGTGATTTCACCACTTCATTAAGACATTTTCTTGAGAAGAGCAGATATAGCTTGCAAACTGCTCGCGTAAAGAACCGCTGCGTCCAAAATATCCACGTTGTCAAATTTTCCAATGGCCAATAGACATAAATATCGCGGGAAAAAAAAGCGCGCGCACCTATTTGTACATAACCAGTCAGCGGCTGGTTTCACACGGCAAATACGTGTGACGACATTGCCAATGCCGAAAACGATGACGAAAAGGGTGACGTCGACGATAACCGATAATGACGACCGTGGCTAAATCCAGTGCGAAGCCGGGCGCTGATTGGTTGTTTAAAATAGCTGCGCGCCACTAGATTATATGATACCAAAGACGTTTTTGATTAAACTATCATATAGCTCATTTGTGCGCACTATTTTCCCTCATTTATTTCGCCAATTGGATGTTGAGATATTCGGCGCCGCGGAAATTTTTGACACAACAGTTCTTCAAGCTCACAGTTTTCGAGATAATATGTTTTTCTAAAGAATATGTCCCAGGTTGATATAAATAGGTCTTTATCAATACGCATCTCACGTGGGATGGGGTGGAGGCAAGGCATGATGGTAGAAGGGCTCAGGCATGAGACAAAATCGCTGCTGCTT